>CM043699.1:120187035-120194535 GCA_023935145.1 Bretschneidera sinensis
GAATATTAACCACTTGGTGGAACAGAGCAACACCCAGGAATGCAGATGAGGCTACACATTCAGAGTATTGTCATGTTCTATACTTGGAGTTTACATCTTTACTTACGAGAACTTAAGCATTGTGGCTGAAGTTTGACCTTTTTGTATGGATGATCAGAGATGGCAATCCCATAATGTATGCATTTATCTATTTATTAGTAATATTTTCTGGTGGACTATGAAATGGCATTGGAGTATGCAACACAAAGCAGAGTGAGTGCAGAACCCAGGGAAAATATATTTACATACAGTTACTAGATTCTGAAAGTAGATTCATCCAGTTCCACAGCCCAACGTTTGTCTTCAGACTCTTTCCATAAGAAATTCTCTGATATTTTTTATTTCCCATTTTTCTTTGTGTGGAGAACTATAGGTAAATAGTTGTTATACAGGCCATTTATCTTTCTTTTTTTTCAATCCAATAGAGAAAAGTAGATATTTTAAATGTGATTGCAAATCTGTATTGCAACTATCGTATCATGAAAGTGATTGCATGAATTCCTTATAACTATGCCTATATCTTATCAAGTTTCTTCTTTGATAAGGCCGAGGTGGTTTTTAGAGGGATGATATTAACGTGGAAGGTGCGGGTAATTGTAATCTCAATTTGAAGTTTTTTGCTGCGTCAGGCTGTTAATTTTGTAGGCAGATCTCACTAGCTCAAGTGGAAGGATGCTTGAGCTATGATCTTACCACTCTTTTTCTTTGTTAAAAGATCTTGGAGTAAGATGCAAATGGAGTTGCATGCTAGATATGAAATCTTGCCTTATGGGTTAAAAAATTGGTCTAAGTTTTACTTTTTGTCCTCAATCTTTATACTTTGTTTCAATTTGGTCCAAACTCTTTAAATGTATCAAATGAGTTTCTAAATTTTGTTAGGGTTTAATTTCTTGACATTTAATTTTTGTTGACTACACTAATGAAATACATACTTGACAAGAGTACGGACTTAACAAAATAACGTCATCTAATTTTCAACATTAAACCGAAACAAACTAACTCTCATTTCACTACCATCATTTAACAAAACAAAACAATCTCCCTCCAATTCGCCATTTATCTATAAATTCCAGTTCCTATTTTGCAGCATCTTTAGGCTTGCGAGAGAATCTTTTATCTTGGGATGGTTTTGCATGATTGTTTAGTTGATCAGAAAGTGCGTGGTTGTATAAGTTTATTATGTGTTTTAATGGAAACACAAGGACAGAACAGAAATTGGTGCTGACATTTGTTAAAATATCCTTTATTATAGTGATTGAGAAGAAAACAAGCAACTAAATTTTATTAATTAATTTAGTTTTTGGGTTGTGGTCTTTAGCAGCTCGCTGTATTCTTTATGTCCCAATGGTGCGTGAAGTTATGAACAAAGAGAGAATCAAAAGTAGAAAGTAAAAACTGAGAAAAAGGGAAGAAATGAGCGTTGTAAGGTTCAGTGAGGTGCACATTTTTCTTCTCATTCTCCTCTATTTAATGAAGACCAAAGGCAATGAAGTCCCAACTAGATGATGTTCAGCAGTACTTTAACAAATATTAACATGTATGTGGCATATGGAGTCCCCATCATTGGTTGATGAACAAAATTGTATTAGAAATGAAGAGTGATTACTTGAAACCAGTGCTTATATACAAAACAGGTAACTCGTTAAGTCACATCTTATAGTGAAACTAGTGCTCCAACAGGAGAGAGAAAAAACTGACATTCATTCACCATAAATATGTAGACTGATAGAAGCTCTCCTAATTTGCTTAATTATACGGAAAAAATCAATTCCATGATATCTGCTCTCATTAATAGTATCAATTCTATTTTGGAGTATCTTTGGTTCTCAGTTCAGATAGACTTCCTGGCACTAGAAGGCCTTCTAAAGATTTTAATAGCGATTGGTAGACCAAATTAAACGGACCTTCCAAAAAGTCTATCCATCAAAAACAGCTATGAGGTTATTTTGAAAGCGTCCATATGAGTTTAATAAAGTCATCGTCAGCAGGCAAACCAAAGTCTTCATTAGTAGGCAAAATCACAAACAAAAGTCTTCGTCAGCAGGTGAATTAAAGTCCTCGTTAGCAAGCAAAATCACAAACTCAAAGTGCTCGTCACCAGGCAAATCAAAGTCCTCGTTAGCAGGCAAAATCACAAACTCAAAGTCCTCGTCAACAAGCAAACGAAAGTCTTCATCAATAGGCAAACCAAAGTCCTCACAGCAGGCACCAATCGATCCAGAAGTATCGCACGAGTGAACAAACGCCAGCTCCGTCACTCCAGGTACGTATCATTCTTATAAGTGATCCTATGACACCAACTTTGTCCAATAGCACATTTACTTTTACGTGCACATCATATATTTGTCGTTCAAAAATTTTGAAACGAAATAGTGGTCACTCACTGTAACGACCCATCCCAGGTTGGTCAACCCCGAGACGGTGTTATCACATTTTGAGATTCCCAGCACGACACATATTTGCAACAAATACTAACAGAAATTTTTTTATTTTTATCCTCGACCCTCCACAGAGGATATACGAAAATTTGATATTAATTTACACATAATATACAACGTAAGATGCATGAATATTTACAAATAAAATATTGATTTCATTTTCTCACTAGTCTGAGGATCTTGACATGTACGTGGCTTACAGAGAATGAATTCGTCTGACCCTTAACCCACCAGACTACTTGTCATGTCTGCTACCTGAAATCATTGTACAATGAGGGATGAGCTTCACAAGCTCAGTGAATTAAATTTTATAAAAGTATTCCAATTTCATAAATAGCTCTATAATATTTAATCATTTATTTCTCCTATAACTGGATAATAACATAATGCCTATCGTTTAAATAATCACCATATTATCATATTTCTATGTCTTTTTCTATTTTTCTCACTGCAACTGTCTCTTCCTGGGAGATTCATCCATCTATAATTAATTTCACAATAATATACCACACATCAGCATTTCAATAATGCAAGCAATAATTAAAACAGATGCAATGTATGAATGCTTATGATGGGAACATCTTCCCACCCTTCGACAGGTTATTATTATCTTAGACCGGCCCCTTCCCGGTTCTTTACAGCTTATCCCGACTGTCACGGAATTTATTTCCAGTATATACCAGCTGTCGCGGTGTCTCTTTTATTTTAAGCATATACCAGCTGTCACGGTTGTTCCATTAGACCGACCCCTTCCCGGTTCTTTCGGTTAAATTATTAAATGCATATACACATGAAAAACAATACGAATATGCATCTGAACAGTAATATTAAAAAAACAACATAAATTCAAAACACTTAAATTAATTATCCTGATTATTCTCAAATTTATATAATAAAAATTTCACTAAATTCCTCTCATCCCAAATCACCTCAAATTATCCATCAAAGTTTGTCAAGATCCATTAAAATTCATCTCCTCAAATTTTGTATCAAAACATCAACCAAAACTCGTCAAGAATTTAATTATCATCATCATTATTAAATTAACTCATTATTCTAATAATATTCCTTCTCACATAATAATTTTTTCTACGAGTCTAATATTCATATCATCCTATCAACCAAATCTTTATCTAACACCAAAATATAAGCTAATAATTTATTTTAATATTATTACTAGATATTTGATTTTATTTAGACTACTTAAAGTAAATTCAACTCACCACGTAGCACTTAAAGCTACCCGTGAATCACCTCCTTGCTTTTCTCGTTCTTCTCCTAAACTTCCCTCGATTGTTGACTGCCAACACCTGACAAAATATTTGTATTCAATTTCTAATTATTTCTTCATTTTTTTCATAAACCACACCCTTTGAAAATTTTCACTTTGAATTTGGAGAATTTCATGAATGCTAAAAATTCAAAAATAAATACTATACTATTACCTTCTGCTTTTTCTGACAGTTATTCTTGATTCTCTACAAAATTTCGCCGTAAACTCCTTCAAAATTTTTGCTCTTTCAACCTTCATTTGAGCTCCCAAATGTTTTAAGAATACATATGAATACATGAATCTAAACGAAATCCCTTTGCGTAACTTATCTGAACCTATTGTGTGTATATATATATATATATATATATATATATGAAAGCTTGGGTTCAAAACTTCAGCAGCCTCCCCTCCAAAGGTCTCCACAGTCTCCACGTTGTGGAGACGTGTGAGGCATTTACAAATGCCTTATGAAATTGGCAGCAGGTATTACACCTGCTGCCCACGCTTTTGATTTCAAAAGCCCTTCTAATACCTGTTGCCCACCCTTTTTGACTTTTCTTTCTTTTCTTTTAATGACATCCACGTCCCAGAATATATTTATATATATATATATATATAGTTTTTTTAGAAAGAATTATTTTATTCAATACTAAATCCTTCGTAAATATATTATTTTAATTACGAGTCATATTTATTAAATTACTTCTTTACCTTTTCTTTACGAATATGGGGTATTACAATTCTACCCACCTTACAAAAATTTTGTCCCCGAAATTTCCTTACTAAAATCAAGAAAAGAATTGGGGAAATCCTTTCTCATTCTTGCTTCATGTTCCCACGTGACTTCTTTCGACAATCTTTATTGCGCCATAATACTTGAATAAAAGGAATGACTTTATTTCGCAAGACTTGATCCTTTCTGTCTAGTATTCTGACTGGTCCTAGCATAAAAGTCTAATCTTTCAAAATTTCTATCGCCTGATTCGAGATATTATGGGACTCATCGTGCAAGTACTTCCTCAGTAGAGACACATGAAAAACATTATATAATTGTTTTAATTCCTGAGGTAAATCTAAACGATATGCTATGGGCTTAATTCTCTCAATCACCTCATAGTGCCCCATAAAATCTTGGGCTCAACTTTCCCTTCTTTTTAAACCTCAACACTCCATTCCATGGAGATATCTTCAAAATACCCAATCACCAACTTGGAACTTGAGAGATCGTCTTCTTTTATCAACATATCTTTCTGTCTGTTCTAAGCTGCTCCGAGGTTCTCCCTAACCAGTTTGATCATCTCAGTAGTCAAGTCTATCATTTCTGGGCCATATATCTTTTCTCTCTCTAACTTCTTCCCAGCATACTAGAGTTCTACACCTTCTACCATATAAAGCCTCGAAGAGTGACATCCCAAAACTAGTTTGATATTGATTATTGTATGCAACTCGATCAATGGCAAATAAGCATCTCAGCTCACTAAGAAGCTCAATACACTTGTTCTAAGCATATCTTCTAGTATTCTGATGATTCTCTCCGTCTGCCCATCAGTTTGTGGATGAAAAGTTGTACTAAACTGTAATTGCGTACTCATAGCTTCTTAGAAACCTCTCCAAAATCTAGAGGTAAATCTAGAATCTCTATCTGATACTATACTCAAGGGTACTCCATGTAATTTTACTATCTCTGCTACATGCAATTCAGCCAACTTTTCTGGACTCCAAGTAGTTTTAATAGGAAGAAAATGTGAAGATTTAGAAAGTCTATCCACTATAACCACACAGCATCATGTCCCCTCTGGGTACAGGGAAAACCAGAGACAAAATCCATACTCACAGTTTCCCATGACCACTCAGGTATTGGAAGAGGTTGTAATAAACCCGTTGGATGTCTATTTTCAGCCTTCACCTGTTGACAAATCAAACATCTAGAAATATATTCTGTTACATCCTTTTTCATCCTGACCACTAATAATTCTGCTTCAACCCCCTGTACATCTTATTATTACCTAGGTGCATGGAATATACAAAATCATGAGCCTCCCTTAGTATCTCCTTTCTCATCTCCACATCATTGGGAACACAAACTATATGCCCCAATACTACCATCCCATCTTCTCTAATTCTAAACTCAGTTGGCTTTGCACTCAACACTTCATGCCTGATTTTCTCTATCCCTTCATCCTTACCCTGCAGCTATAATAAACGATCAATAATAGAAGATTGTATCACCATATTTGTCATTAATATTCCTCTATCATTGACACTCAATTGCATCATCATTCTTCTTAATTCTATCATCAGGCTAGTATTATGACTCCCAATAACAGCTAATCTCCCGGTAGCTTTTCTACTCAATGCGTCAGCTACTACATTAGCCTTTCCTGGATGATAATGAATTGTACAGTCATAATCACAAATCAATTCCATCCATCTCCTCTGCCTCAAATTCAACTCCTTCTGGGTTGGTAAATGCGTCAAACTTTTATGATCAGTAAAAATTTCACACTTGGCTCCATATAGATGATGTCTCCAAATCTTCAAAGCAAAAAACTATGACAGCCAATTCTAAATCATGGGTCAGGTTAATCTTCTCATGGTTCTTTAGTTGCCTAGATGCATAAGCTATAACTCTCCCTAATTGCCTCAATACACATCCTAACCCCTGATGTGACGTAAGTACTATAAACCACAAATCCCTCATCACCAGAAGGAAGCACCAATATCGGGCCAGTAGTCAGTTTCTCTTTCAACAGCTGGAAACTCCTCTCACATTCCTCAAACCACCTAAACTTCACATCCTTCCTGGTCAACCTAGTCAAAGGTCCAGCAATCATAGAAAATTTTTGGATAAATCTCCTATAATAACCAGCCAAACCTAAAAAGCTTATAATTTCAGTTACACTCGTGGGTCTTTCCAATTCAACACTGCTTCTATTTTTTGTGGGTCAACTGTTATCCCCTCTCCCGACACAACATGCCCCAAGAAAGATATCTCCACTCAACCAAAACTCGCATTTAGAGAACTTAGCATAATTTCTCTCTTCTCAGAATCTCCAACACTATCTCCAAATGTCGTATATGCACCTCTTCATTATTGAAATATACCAAAAATATCATCAATAAACACAATTACAAATCTGTCCAAGAATGGTTTTAAAACACCCGATTCATAAGTCCATAAATGTTGGCATGAGCATTAGTCTACCCAAATGGCATCACCAAGAACTCATGATGGCCATAACGTGTCCTAAAAGCAGTCTTAGGCATGTCTCCCTCCTTTTATATTCAATTGATGATAACCCGATCTCAGGTCTATTTTAGAAAATACTCTAGCTCTCTGCAACTACTCAAATAAATCATTTATCCTGGATAAAGGATATTTATTCTTGATGGAGATCTTATTCAACTGCTTATAATCAATACACAACCTCATTGTCCCGTCCCTTCTTAACAAACAACACAGGGGCTCCTCAGGGGTGACGTACTAGGTCAGATAAACTATTTATCTTGCAACTCCTGAAGTTGAACTTTCAACTCACTTAATTCAGTTGGGGCCATTCTATAAGGTGTTATGGATATGGGTGCTGATCTTGGAATCATCTCAATAGAAAATTCAATCTCCTTATTGGGAGGCAACCCAGTCAACTCTTCAGGAAAAACATCAGGAAAATCTTTTACTATCAAGATTTCTTCTAACTTTCTACCCTCTTTGCTAGAATCTACTACATGGCCAAATACCCCTCACAACCA
>CM043699.1:120199535-120259535 GCA_023935145.1 Bretschneidera sinensis
GATGGTAATCTTCTAAGATTTTTTAAGCTTTGTATAAGAAAACACTTCCCCCCTGTGGTTAGGTCCATTTACACATTGCCATCCTATGGTTAAGTGACACTTTGACCCCCTGTGGTTTATCTGCTATTTTTCCGTTAAAATTTAACACAATTAGTTAAATTTATTAAGAAAAAGCCCTATTTTACACCAAATGATGATTGAAATGGTGATGGAATTATGTTTTAAAGTTAAGATGCATAAATAATAATTCTTTTTTGGAATTATAAATTTTAAAACTTGCATTTTCTGTCTTAACTGCGAAGGGTAATGGATGGGGCAAAGTGTTATACTCAACACCATAGGGGCAGTGTATAAATGATCCGTGCTAGAAAGAGGGAAATTGGGTTTTACCCATAAGCTATTAATATGTGCACACAGCACTTCAACTTTTAGGCAAATTTTGTTCAATATAATTGCTACTATGCTTTGGCATAATAAGCATTGGACAACCTTTTGCAAAACCTTTTCTGTTTTGTTGCCAAATATCTGCCTCTGTAATGCCAGAGACTGTTAGGTTCCTGAATATTAACCACTTGGTGGAACAGAGCAACACCCAGGAATGCAGATGAGGCTACACATTCAGAGTATTGTCATGTTCTATACTTGGAGTTCACATCTTTACTTATGAGAACTTAAGCATTGTGGCTGAAGTTTGACCTTTTTGTATGGATGATCAGAGATGGCAATCCCATAATGCATGCATTTATCTATTTATTAGTAATATTTTCTGGTGGACTATGAAATGGCATTGGAGTATGCAACACAAAGCAGAGTGAGTGCAGAACCCAGGGAAAATATATATACATACAGTCACTAGATTCTGAAAGTAGATTCATCCAGTTCCACAGCCAAACGTTTGTCTTCAGACTCTTTCCATAAGAAATTCTCTGATATTTTTTATTTCCCATTTTTCTTTGTGTGGAGAACTATAGGTAAATAGTTGTTATACAGGCCATTTATCTTTCTTTCTTTTTCAATCCAATAGAATAAAGTAGATATTTTAAATGTGATTGCAAATCTGTATTGCAACTATCGTACCATGAAAGTGATTGCATGAATTCCTTATAACTATGCCTATATCTTATCAAGTTTCTTCTTTGATAAGGCCGAGGTGGTTTTTAGAGGGATGATATTAACGTGGAAGGTGCGGGTAATTGTAATCTCAATTTGAAGTTTTTTGCTGCGTCAGGCTGTTAATTTTGTAGGCAGATCTCACTAGCTCAAGTGGAAGGATGCTTGAGCTATGATCTTACCACTCTTTTTCTTTGTTAAAAGATCTTGGAGTAAGATGCAAATGGAGTTGCATGCTAGATATGAAATCTTGCCTTATGGGTTAAAAAATTGGTCTAAGTTTTACTTTTTGTCCTCAATCTTTATACTTTGTTTCAATTTGGTCCAAACTCTTTAAATGTATCAAATGAGTTTCTAAATTTTGTTAGGGTTTAATTTCTTGACATTTAATTTTTGTTGACTAGACTAATGAAATACATACTTGACAAGAGTACGGACTTAACAAAATAATGTCATCTAATTTTCAACATTAAACTGAAACAAACTAACTCTCATTTCACTTCCATCATTTAACAAAACAAAACAAAACAATCTCCCTCCAATTCGCCATTTATCTATAAATTCCAGTTCCTATTTTGCAGCATCTTCAGGCTTGCGAGAGAATCTTTTATCTTGGGATGGTTTTGCATGATTATTTAGTTGATCAGAAAGAGAGTGGTTGTATAAGTTTATTATGTGTTTTAATGGAAACACAAGGACAGAACAGAAATTGGTGCTGACATTTGTTAAAATATCCTTTATTATAGTGATGGAGAAGGAAACAAGTAACTAAATTTTATTAATTAATTTAGTTTTTGGGTTGTGGTCTTTAGCAGCTTGCTGTATTCTTTATGTCCCAATGGTGCGTGAAGTTATGAACAAAGAGAGAATCAATAGTAGAAAGTAAAACTGAGAAAAAGGGAAGAAATGAGCGTTGTAAGGTTCAGTGACGTGCACATTTTTCTTCTCATTCTCCTCTATTTAATGGAGACCAAAAGCTATGAAGTCCCAACTAGAAGATGTTCAGCAGTGCTTTAACAAATATAAACATGTATGTGGAATATGGAGTCCCCATCATTGGTTGATGAACAAAATTGTATTAGAAATGAAGAGTGATTACTTGAAACCAGTGCTTATATACAAAACAGGTAACTCGTTAAGTCACATCTTATAGTGAAACTAATTGACGCAGGAGGATCCAAGTCAGATGATGCAGAGTTGGCAGATCAGCGCAGAACTGGCAGGTGGACTACCTAGAAAGGGCCACGGGCTCAGATCAGGTCCGGAAGACTCTAGTCTGATTAAAAACGGGCCAACAAACAAAACTGCTCAGCGTCGTCGTTTTTAAGCCAAAAAACGACGTTTAAGCCCTCAACTTGGCAGTTTACAGTTTTTAGGAAACTTTTTATTTTAGTTATTTTAATTTCAACCTTAATTTAATTTTTCTATTTTGTTTCGACCTTATAAATAAGGTCTTAGGGTTTCGTAAACATTATTATTGAATTTGCATAATTTTAAATAAAACAACAGAGCTGTTTCTCTGTATTATTTTTTAGGGTTTTTCTTGTATTATTCCCTGTGAACGATCTGTTCGACTAGCCTGCAGAATAATCGCTATTCTGCCCGGCGTCAGTTGGTATCTGTTGACCCCCGCCCGTATTTTAATGATGGCAAAACACAACTGTTATTTAACTAACATGTTTAAACTAAGTTGTGTTAAGGATCAAACACATTCAACCAAGGATCAAAGTGCAAAAACTCGAACCAAATCAAGTATCAAGTGAAGACTGAAGATCTAGTATAGGTCTTAAGGTTTAGAACCAATGTAAGTCTCACTCATACATTGTATTAGCTTGTTCAATGGCTCAAACACAAAAGGTTTTTCTAAAACCATTAATTTTAAAATGTTTTTAATGAAAAACAGAAGAAAAACTGGGTTGGAAGACAACCCAGTCGACTGGGTACATATACCAGTCGACTGGTATAAAGGTCAGAAGGAACCCAGTCGACTGGATCAAACAACCCAGTCGACTGGTACTTTGACCAGTAAGTCTCCAGTCGACTAGATGAATCAACCCGGTCGACTGGTAAAATGGACAGAAAGTCCCCAGTCGACTGGTATATATTATCCAGTCGACTGGATACCCAGAATGTCTGAAAACATGTATTTTTCAAGTGAACCCAGTCGACTGGTATCTCGACCCAGTCGACTGGTAGTTCAAAAATATGACCGTTGGACTCCAAATCTGAACGTTTTAAAGTAAATCTTTTTCAAATTAAAGTCCAAAACGGCCATATTAATTGATTGCTATATAAACCCATTCAGCAAAGCATTCAAAAAATGCAGCACATATTCAAAAAGAGTTGATCTCATATAATCAAGTTTTTATACTCTTGAAACACAAAAAGCTTTGTAATAATCTTATTGAGCCATTTCTTCAAGCTTTACTTTGAAAGAGAGACATTTCTGTTGTAATAAGCTTTCATTTGTTGTCTCTCTACCTTTTACTTTACACCATCTTTGTAAAGGGATTACTTCCGAGAGGAAGGGGAAACTTCCAAAAGGAAGGGGATTTTTCGGTTTAAGCAATTCCTGTAAATTGCTTGTGTACGGTTTGTGCAACACCCGGCTAAGTTGTGCGACTAAGTTTTCTTAGTGGATTACTTCAAGGAGTTCCTTGAAGAGAGTGGACGTAGGGTCGGAACGAATCCGATATTGCCGAACCACTATAACTGTGTTTGCATCCTCTTTCCTTAAACTCTTTATTTACAGCTTTCTACTTGTATCAATTATTTGTTGCTTATTAGTTTTTATAAACTTGTATAAATTCCGTAAAAGTTTTTAAAAACCCAATTCACCCCCCCTCTTGGGTTGAAACCTCGAGCTACAATTGGTATCAGAGCCTAGTTCTCTTTATAAGGCTTAAATTCCTAGAGTTGATCCAATGGCAGCAAATAGCTACTCTGAGGGACACTCTTATACTAGACCTCCATTGTTCAATGGATCGAATTATAACTACTGGAAAAATAGAATGAAAATCTTCGTCGAAGGACAAGATTATAATCTATGGAGAATTATAGAAGAGGGACCTAAAATTCCCTCAAAAGAAATAGTTATTGGAGAGACTCTTCATACAATGCCTAAACTCAAAACTGAGTTTACTGACGAGGATTGTAGAACAATGTCTCTCAATAGCAGAGCAACAAGCATGCTACATTGTGCTTTAGATATTTCTGAATATAACAAAATATCTGCATGCGTTTCTGCTAAAGAAATATGGGACAAATTGCAAGTCACATATGAAGGAACAAGTGAAGTAAAAAAGTCTAAAATTTACATGCTAATTTCTGAATATGAATCTTTTAAGATGTCTCCTAATGAAACCATTTCTGAAATGCACTCACGATTTACTACTATTATAAATAGTTTAAAATTGCTTGGCAAGAATATTGAGGAAGTTGAACTAACCAGAAAAATCTTAAGATCTCTACCTCCAGAATGGAAACCAAAGAGGACAGCCATTCAAGAGGCCAAAAATCTTGACAAGCTTGATGTTGAGACGCTGCTTGGGTCATTATTGACATACGAGATGGAAGAAATGACTCCCATCGTCAATGATGATGAGAAGAAGAAGAAGCAAATTGCTCTCAAAGCTTCTACGAGCAACAAAGAAAAGGAATTAGAACAAGAAGCAGAGAGCAGTGAAGAGGATGGTGAAATGGCTTTAATCACCAGACGATTCCATAGGTTCTTGAAGAAAAGCAAGAAACCTTACTCAAAGGATCCCACCTCAAAAAGGGAACCACTTATGTGCTATGGCTGCAAGAAGCCAGGACATATAAAAGCTGACTGTCCGGTTTCAAGCAAACCATACAAGGGCTTCAAGAAGAAAGCTATGGTAGCAACTACCTGGAGCGATGACGAAGAAGATGAGTCATCAGACAAAGAAATTGGATACGAAGAGATTGCCAACCTTTGTTTAATGGCAATCGATGATGAAAGTGAGGTATCATCTTCTCCCTCTTCAAAAAATAATATTGTTACTAGTAGTGAAGAATTACTAGAAGTCATAAATGAAATGCATGAAGAACTAAAGAAATTTGATTCTAGAAATTCTGTTCTTAAGAAAGAAGTATCATCTCTTTCTAAAGAAATGATAGTTCTTAGAGAAGAAAAAGAAAAATTATCATCTTTACTGTATAATTCGTCTCAAGATTTTCTTAAAGATGAAAATGAGAATTTGAAAAATAAAATTTCTGAATTAAACAGCACTGTATCTAGACTTATGCTTGGTAAAGAAAAACTTGATGAAGTGCTTTCTTCTCAAAGATTAAGTGGAGGAAAATCTGGTGTAGGATATTCTCCATTGGGAAAACAAAAAACAAAAGAGAGCTTATTCATGAAAGCCTCTTGTGCAGATGGAGCTTCTACTTCGAAAGCTCCTAACCTTGTTAAAAGCACTCCCTTAATAAATCCAAGGAACTCTAGAAACCTAAATGATCATACTAAATTGAAGCATCAAAAAAATACTCATGCTTATTTGTATGCTCATTCTAGAAATGCTCATACACATCCTAGAAATAATCATCATGCTCATTCTAGGAACAATGTGTATAATCAAAGAATGCATTCTGCTCATGCTCAACCTAGAAATCACCATCATAGCTATTGTAGAAATAACTTGCATACATATGCTAGCATGTATCCTAGAATGCATCATCGTTCATTTTCTGGAAATGACATGCATTTTCATACCCCTTACCATAGAATCATGTATCCTAGGAACTATCATCCTAAGGATTATAGGAATGCACATGTAAAATTTCCTAGAAATTTCTATGACTATAATGCTAGGTCTGTGCATCATCAACATGTTCATAGAGCACCATATATTGTTAAGAAAGTATAGGTCCCAAAAGGAACCGTATTTTCAAGGACTAACCCCAAAGGACCCAAGAAATTTTGGGTACCTAAAAATGCTATCGTATATCCTTGTGTGATGTAGATTTGCCTTCATACCAAGGAGAAAGGTAACTGTTGGTACCTTGATAGCGGTTGCTCGAAGCATATGACCGGTGATAAAAGCGTATTCAAGGAGCTAACTCTAAGAGATGGTGGACTTGTGACCATTGGAGACAATACTAAAATAAAGATCATCGGGCATGGAAAAGTCGGTAATGATTTCTCAACTTTAGATAATGTATTGCTAGTACAAGGCTTAAAGCCAAATTTACTTAGCATTAGTCAATTATGTGACAAAGGATATAAAGTCACATTTGAAACCTCTCATTGTCTAGTTATAGACATCAAGAGCAACAAGATCAAATTCATTGGCCATAGACATGAAAATGTCTATATAGTTGATTTGAAATCCTTACATTCCAATAATGAAAAATGTTTTCCTGCTTTTAGTGAAAATCAATGGCTATGGCATAGAAGGCTTGGTCATGTAAACATGAACTTGCTAAAAATTGTTTCAAGAAAAGATTTAGTTATTGGTCTTCCTAAAATCAATTTTGAGAAAAACAAAATTTGCAATGCTTGTCAAATGGGAAAACAAACTAGGATATCTTTCAAAGCAAAAAATGTTGTCTCAACTACTAGACCTTTGGAACTTTTGCATATGGACTTATTTGGTCCAATTAGTACCATTAGTCTAGGTGGCCATCAATATGCTCTTGTTATTGTTGATGACTATTCAAGATATACCTTTGTTATTTTTATTGCTTATAAGGATGAAGCTTTCAAAGGATTTGAAAAGTTTTGCAAAAAGGTACAAAATGAAAAAGGAATTTGTATTTCAAGCATAAGAAGTGATCATGGCAAAGAATTTGAAAATCAAAGCTTTTCAAAATTTTGTGATGAAAATGGAATTAATCACAACTTTTCAGCTCCTAGAACTCCTCAACAAAATGGAGTTGTTGAGAGGAAAAATAGAGTTCTAGAAGAATTTTCAAGAACAATGCTTTGTGAAAATAATTTACCAAAATATTTTTGGGCTGAAGCCGTGAATACTTCTTGCTATATTTTAAATAGAATTTTGATAAGGCCCCTGCTTGATAAAACTCCTTATGAACTATGGAAAGGGAGAAAGCCCAATATTTCCTATTTTCGTGCCTTTGGTAGTAAGTGCTTCATCTTAAATAACAATAAAACTAACTTGGGTAAATTTGATTCCAAGACCGATGAAGGGATATTTTTAGGATATTCTACTACTAGTAAGGCTTATAGAGTTTTCAATAAGAGAACTCTAGTAGTAGAAGAATCTGTGCATGTAACTATTGATGAATCTAACCCAATGAGTAGTGGAGAAGTTTCCTTTAAAGATGATGCAGATTTTATTCCAAGAATGGAAACTTCTACTCCCATTGTTGACCCAAAAGTGAGTTCTTCTCAAACAAATGAAGGGATGGCAACTCCAAATTTAGACCAACCATCCTCAAGTCAACAAGAGAAAAATCTACCCAAGGATTGGAGGTATGTAAATCATCATCCAATTGATCAAGTAATTGGTGATCCTTCACAAGGGGTAAGAACTCGCTCTTCCATTAGAAATACTTGCAATTTTGCAGCTTATTTGTCTCAAGTAGAACCTAAGACATTTATAGAAGCTGAAAAAGATAATGATTGGATAATTGCAATGCAGGAAGAGATAAATCAATTTGAGAGAAACAATGTTTGGGAACTAGTTCCAAGACCTAAAGATCATTCAATTATTGGAACTAAATGGGTATATAGAAATAAAATGGATGAAAATGGTATAGTAACTAGAAATAAGGCTAGGCTAGTTGCTAAGGGATATAATCAAGAGGAAGGAATAGATTTTGATGAAACCTATGCTCCCGTAGCTAGATTAGAAGCTATTCGAATGTTATTAGCCTTTGCATGCTTTAATAAATTCAAGCTATTTCAAATGGATGTGAAAAGTGCCTTTTTAAATGGCTTTATAGAAGAAGAGGTTTATGTTGAACAACCTCTTGGTTTTGAAAACCCTAGTCTTCCAAATCATGTCTACAAACTTTCTAAGGCTTTATATGGGCTGAAGCAAGCACCAAGGGCATGGTACGAAAGACTAAGCAAATTTTTGATTGATAATGATTTTGTAAGAGGAAGAATAGATACAACTCTCTTCACAAAAACTCACAAAAATGACACTTTGATAGTTCAAATATATGTTGATGATATTATATTTGGTGCTACTAATGAATCTATGTGTCAAGAGTTTGCTAAGTGCATGCAAGGTGAATATGAAATGAGCATGATGGGAGAACTTACCTACTTCCTTGGACTGCAAATCAAGCAATTAAAAGGAGGTATCTTCATCAATCAACAAAAGTACATCAAAGATCTACTAAAGAGGTTCGGGATGGAAAGCTCAAAGCCAATTGGAACGCCTATAAGCACAACCACCAAACTTGATCTTGATGAAGGAGGTAAAACTGTAGATTCTAAATATTATAGAAGCATGATAGGTGCTTTACTGTACTTGACTGCAAGTAGACCTGATATAATGTTCAGTGTATGCATGTGTGCTAGATTTCAATCTAATCCTAAGGAATCACATGTAGTTGCAGTAAAAAGAGTCCTTAGATATCTACAAGGGACTCAGACCATAGGATTATGGTATTCTAGAGAATCATCTTTTGAGCTAGTAGGATATTCGGATGCTGATTTTGCTGGATGTAGGTTAGATAGAAAAAGCACAAGTGGAACATGCCAATTCTTAGGTGCTATGTTAACTTCTTGGTTCTCCAAGAAACAGAATTCAGTTGCACTATCAACCGCTGAGGCGGAATATGTAGCAGCTGGCAGTTGTTGTGCCCAAGTACTATGGATGAAACAACAACTAGAAGACTATGGCATGAATCTCAAAAATATTCCTATATTTTGTGATAATACTAGTGCCATCAACCTAACCAAAAATCCTATTCAGCACTCTAGAACCAAGCATATAGAGATTAGACATCATTTCTTAAGAGACCATGCTCAAAAAGGTGATATAAGATTAGAATTTATACCTTCAGAAGATCAAATAGCTGATATTCTTACAAAACCCTTAAGTGAAGCTAGTTTTTGCAAAATAAGAAAGTTGATGGGATTGCTTGATTTTGATAAATTGAATGTTTGATTGCATCTCATTTCATCATTTGCATGTTTGACATTGAGTGAAAGAGTATTAATCATTGTTTAATTATTTCCCTCACTCAAAAATGTCATAGATAAAACAAATTTGTGCTTAAAATAAGAGACTGGAAATTTTGCTAAGACTCCAGTCGACTGGTACATATAACCCAGTCGACTGGTAAGTCTCTGCCTGTTTTTCCAGTCGACTGGTAATTTTGATCCAGTCGACTGGTAACTCTCTGCCAAAAACTCCAGACGACTGGTAAGTCTTCTCCAGTCGTCTATAAGATCAAATCCTGCTTGGAGCCAAATTTTTTTTTCATTTTTATGAACCTCCAGTCGACTGGTAACGATAGCCCAGTAGACTGGTATCTCACTGTCAGTTAATCCAGTCGACTGGTACGTTTACCCAGTCGACTGGTAAGAGAACTGTTCATCTTTTCAAAGGGGCCCAGTCGACTGGTAAGTTTACCCAGTCGACTGGTATCGCGATTCTATAAAAGAGACTGTTCATTTTCGCCCTTTTTACGCCATTTTCAAAGAGCCCAAGCTTTCTCTCTCTAGAAAAATTCATCTTTTTGATCTAAAAACCATCCAAATCCCTTCTAAACACACCGATCTACTCATTCCTAAAGAGATTTTTAACTTTCTACGGTTAAAATCTCTCATTTTTGCCAAATTTCCTTTTTCCAAAAACTTCAAATTTCTCGAAAATGAGTGACAAAATCCGTATAAAACTCACAACAAGTGGACCTAATGCGCCCAAAAAGCCTAGGTCTTCAAAACCTTCGGCTTCGGAATCAAAAGGGAAGGGAGTAGCAGGGTCATCCAGCAAGGAGCCCAGAACAGAGTTGGAGCAGGCTCTGTTTTTCAGCCCAGCTGCTCATAAGAGGTATAACTCTATAATCCGTCACAAGAAAATCATGACGGGTAGAGTCGTTGATTTCGACTCCATTCGTCATGGTAATTTCGATATTCTACCAGCCTTTGAGGCAATAAATCTGACCCCACTGGTCAGAATTCATGAAAAATATTACCCGCGACTGATTCACCAGTTCTATGCGAACTTGGTGAAACCCAGTCCTCTGGCTCTGAGATTCAGAACCAGAGTTAGCGGTGTGGAGTTTGAGGTCAACACTGACCTCTTAATGAGCATTCTGAGAATCCCTATAAGGGGGGTTCAATGGAGTCTGGATGGATGGCCAGACAACTTTGAAGTTGAGGAGGCCTGTCGGATAGTCAGGGGCGACCCTAACTATGTGTACAGACCCACTACATTTCACACATGTAGTGACTTGCCCCTCGACTCAAAAATGTATCAATTGATTGTCAGTTGGACCATTCACCCGAGACTCGGGAGTCGAGGGTATCTATCTAAAATAGATACGGTATTGATTTGGTGCCTGAAATCTGGGCACCACTTCAATATATATCCTCTGCTGCTTGCCAACATGATAAATGGCGAAGCAAACGACTCCGGGTGTCTTCCTTATGGGATGCTCATAACACTCATCCTCCAGCACTTCCGGGTACCTTTGCCTGCCTCCGAGGCTCAGGATATCGGATTGACGGATATAATCAACATCTCATCTCTGAAGAAGATGGGATGTACTGTTCGTGAAGGGTTTCTCTATCCAAAGGCTGGAAAGCGCCTAAGGATTCGAGAGGATGCTAGTGACAGTGGTGAGGATGCTGATACGGCTGCTGAGATGGAGACAGATACCCGAGCACCTCCCATTGGTGGCTCGAGTACTGGTCAGACTGGATATGGTGACATCCTACGAGCTATAACGAGTCTTCAGATGACGATGGAATCCGGTTTTCAGTCCATGCAGTCCGATTATCAGAGGCTGAGCTCCTCCATAGACCATCTACGGGATGACTTCGAGTTACATCGAGAGCACACCGAGGGTTCCCTAGCTGAGATTAGGGAACTTCTTCGTGACAGCTCGGACTCTCCCGCACCATGAGTCTCGTTCATTTATCAGTTCTTAGCACTTTTCCAGCATTTGTCACATAGCACGGACATCTCATGTTTGTTTTTCTTAGTTATGGCTCTATAAGACCCTACTTGTATTGACTTTTTTTATGATGATGTAATACTATAAGCCATATTTCTTGCATTTATTTAAGCTATTTGTGATATGTTAGAACTGTTTTTAAATATCTGTTTGTCTAATAGCTTATTTGTTAATTGTTCTGCCCCCTTTGGTTGCTGTTGTCAAAACGGGGGAGAAAAATGAGAAAAACGAGAAAATCTAAGTAAAAACGCAACCAATGCATAGATTTAGGGGGAACATTGCTCCATATCCTTGTAAAAATGTTTATTGATTGGTTGAGTTTAATTCTGGATTGGTTGAAAGAAATATAAACTGTGTTTGCTTGTTTACAGGGTGGTTTTACTCAAAAAACAGAGGAGACTCTGTCCAAATTTCCGTAAAATCCTAACACTTAGTTTTTAAAACTGTTTTTACATTATTAGTTTTATCATCATCAAAAAGGGGGAGATTGTTGACCCCCGCCCGTATTTTAATGATGGCAAAACACAACTGTTATTTAACTAACATGTTTAAACTAAGTTGTGTTAAGGATCAAACACATTCAACCAAGGATCAAAGTGCAAAAACTCGAACCAAATCAAGTATCAAGTGAAGACTGAAGATCTAGTATAGGTCTTAAGGTTTAGAACCAATGTAAGTCTCACTCATACATTGTATTAGCTTGTTCAATGGCTCAAACACAAAAGGTTTTTCTAAAACCATTAATTTTAAAATGTTTTTAATGAAAAACAGAAGAAAAACTGGGTTGGAAGACAACCCAGTCGACTGGGTACATATACCAGTCGACTGGTATAAAGGTTAGAAGGAACCCAGTCGACTGGATCAAACAACCCAGTCGACTGGTACTTTGACCAGTAAGTCTCCAGTCGACTGGATGAATCAACCCAGTCGACTGGTAAAATGGACAGAAAGTCCCCAGTCGACTGGTATATATTATCCAGTCGACTGGATACCCAGAAGGTCTGAAAACATGTATTTTTCAAGTGAACCCAGACTACTGGTATCTCGACCCAGTCGACTGGTAGTTCAAAAATATGACCGTTGGACTCCAAATCTGAACGTTTTAAAGTAAATCTTTTTCAAATTAAAGTCCAAAACGGCCATATTAATTGATTGCTATATAAACCCATTCAGCAAAGCATTCAAAAAATGCAGCACATATTCAAAAAGAGTTGATCTCATATAATCAAGTTTTTATACTCTTGAAACACAAAAAGCTTTGTAATAATCTTATTGAGCCATTTCTTCAAGCTTTACTTTGAAAGAGAGACATTTCTGTTGTAATAAGCTTTCATTTGTTGTCTCTCTACCTTTTACTTTACACCATCTTTGTAAAGGGATTACTTCCGAGAGGAAGGGGAAACTTCCGAAAGGAAGGGGATTTTTCGGTTTAAGCAATTCCTGTAAATTGCTTGTGTACGGTTTGTGCAACACCCAGCTAAGTTGTGCGACCAAGTTTTCTTAGTGGATTACTTCAAGGAGTTCCTTGAAGAGAGTGGACGTAGGGTCGGAACGAATCCGATATTGCCGAACCACTATAACTGTGTTTGCATCCTCTTTCCTTAAACTCTTTATTTACAGCTTTCTACTTGTATCAATTATTTGTTGCTTATTAGTTTTTATAAACTTGTATAAATTCCGTAAAAGTTTTTAAAAACCCAATTCACCCCCCCTCTTGGGTTGAAACCTCGAGCTACAGTATCAAAGCTTTAGCGTTTTCCTAGGGCAAGATTTCATCAGTTCCATGGCTGGTGGTCGTGGTCGTCGCGGGCAGGTTTAGGCCGAGGAGATTGGGGAGCCTGTGTATGACGATGATGAATATGGAGATGTGTTGTATAGGGATGGCCATGAGACATTGGTCGTTCGTAAAAGTCTACTGACCCCCAAGGGCGATTCAGGGGACGATTGGTTGAGGACCAATATTTTCCACACGACCTATACAGTTGCCGATAAAGTCTACAAGATTATCATAGATAGTGGTAGTTGTGAGAATGTGGTGTCTGAAGAGACTGTCCAGAAACTAAAGTTGAAAACAGATCATCATCCTAAGCCGTACAAATTGTCTTGGCTGAATAAAGGCAGTGAGGTAACGGTGGATAGGCATTGCCTAGTTTCTTTTTCGATTGGTAAGAGATGTTTCGATAATGCTTGGTGTGATGTTGTGTGTATGGATGCTTGTCATGTATTGTTAGGCAGGCCTTGGCAGTATGATCGTAATGTTATTCATTATGGGCGAAAAAACATATACTCCCTTAGCATCAAAGGGAAGAAGATTGTGTTGGCACCTCGTCGAGAAGGAATCACTCCTACCCCGATTTCCAATAATACTAATCTATTTTCGATGTCCAGGTTTTTAGCGAAGGTTGAGCATGTAGACGTGGTTTATGCTCTACTGCCTTGTGGGAATAGTGCAGCAGATCTGAATCTAGAATTACCAGCTGAAGTGCAGCAGCTAATGGCAGAGTTTTTTGACCTGATACCAGAGGATCTTCCTCCTGGGTTGCCACCTATGAGGGTCATTCAGCATCAGATCGACCTTGTTCCAGGGTCCAGTTTTCCTAATCGACTGGCGTATCGCCACAGCCCCAAGGAATTTGAAGAGTTGCAGCGATAGGTGGTAGAGTTGTTGGAGAGGGGCTACGTCCGTGAGAGTATGAGCCCATACGCTGTTCCTGCCCTACTAGTGCAGAAGAATGATGGTTCTTGGCGCATGTATGTTGATAGCAGAGCCATCAACAAGATCACAGTGAAATACCGGTTCCCAATTCCCCGCCTGGATGATATGTTAGACCAGCTGTCCGGTTCTAGGGTCTTCTCCAAAATTGACCTTAGGAGTGGATACCATCATATCAGAATAAGGCCTGGAGATGAGTGGAAGACAGTGTTTAAGACGCAGCATAGGTTGTATGAGTGGATGGTCATGCCTTTTAGGCTGTCCAATGCGCCTAGCACATTTATAAGGTTCATGCATCAGGTTTTACGGCCTTTCATGGGGAAGTTTATTGTAGTTTACTTCGATGACATCCTCATTTATAGTCTGACGTGGGAGTCACATTTTGAGCACCTCCGTGCTGTTTTTAATTTGTTGAGGACAGAGCGCCTGTATGTCAATCAGAATAAGTGTTCTTTCTTCACTACTTCTGTTACTTTTCTGGGTTTTGTTGTATCTACTGATGGTGTTCAAGCTGACCAGTCGAAGGTAGATGCGGTCTTGGAATGACCCACACCGAGGACCTTGCACGATGTAAGAAGTTTCCATGGATTGGCTTCCTTCTACCGCCAGTTCATCAGAAATTTCAGCACTTTGATTGCTCCTATCACAGAGTGCCTTAAGAGGCGTGATTTTCAGTGGTCCGAGGAGGCAAAAACCAGCTTTCAACTGGTCAAACAGAAGATGACAGAGGCACCAGTTTTAGTGCTTCCTGATTTTGAAAAGGTGTTTGAGGTAAATTGTGATGCATCTGGAGTGGGTATTGGTGGTGTTCTAAGTCAAGAAGGGCGACCAGTAGCTTTTTTCAGTGAGAAGTTATCAGGATCAAAAAAGAATTACTCCACCTATGATCTGGAATTCTATGCCATAGTTCAGTCCCTGAAACATTGGCGTCACTACCTAGTGCAGAGGGAATTTATTCTTATCACTGATCATGAGGCCCTGAAGTACATTAATGGCCAACACAAGTTGAGTAGGCGACATGCTAAGTGGGTGGCATACTTGCAGGAATTCACGTTTGCACTGAGGCACCAAGCAGGAAGTTTGAACCGTGTCGCAGATGCACTGAGCCGTCGTACATTACTTCTCACCACCATGAGCACCAGAATTGTAGGATTTGAGGTCTTCTCAGATATATATGCTGCAGATCCTTCCTTCGGGGGGATAATTCAGGAGGTAATTACTGGTCAACGACATGATTTTATTTTGCATAATGGTTATCTATTTCGTGGATTACAGTTGTGCGTTCCAGATTGTTCACTAAGGCAGTAGATTATTAGTGAACTTCATAATGAAGGTCACTTTGGGCGAGACAAGACATTGGCCCTGATTTCCTCTAACTATTATTAGCCCAAATTGACCAATGACGTGGCTCATCATGTGGAGCGTTGTTATGTGTGCCAACGGTCCAAGGGAGTTCTCACTAATGCGGGTCTGTACACACCCTTACCTGTACCTGAAGCCCCTTGGTTTGATGTTAGTATGGACTTTGTGTTGGGCTTACCCCATACCCAACGAGGCTTGGATTCTATTTTGGTTGTGGTTGACAGATTTTCCAAGATGGCCCATTTCATACCTTGTAGGAAGACAATGGATGCTACCAGGATCGCTCATCTTTACTTCAAGGAGATTGTGCGTTTGCATGGTGTTCCCTGATCCATCACTTCAAATTGTGACACCAAGTTCATGAGTCAGTTCTAGAAGAGTTTATGGGAGAAGCTGGGGACGAAGTTAAATTTTAGCAGCGCCTATGATCCTCAAACAGATGGTCAGACCGAGGTGGTGAACCGGAGTTTGGGAAACCTTTTGAGGAGCTTAGCAGTAAACCGAAGTAGTGGGATCTCGCATTACCTCAAGCAGAATTTTCCTATAACAGGTCAAAAAACAGAACCACAGGAATGAGCTCATATGAGATTGTGTATGGTCAGAATCCATCCAGAGTGCTTGACTTAGCCCCTATTCCACGAGTGGGTCATTTGAATCCCAAGGCAGATGAGATGGCAAAACATCTTCGGGGTATCCATGAGCAGGTGAAGCTAGCCATTCACGACAGTAATGCCAAGTACGAGGCTCAGAGCGACAGTCACCGTCGTCAGGTACTTTTTGATGTTGGTGATTTTGTTTGGGCAGTATTAACTCGTGATTGTTTTCCCGTGGGAGGGTATAATAAGCTTAAGGAGTGAAAGATTGGACCCTGTGAGATCTTGCAGAAGATCAATGATAATGCCTACAGACTACGCCTACCCAGTCATCTGAGGACTTCTGATGTATTTAATGTGAAACACCTGAGTCCTTATTTTGAGGATTTCGATGAAGCTATTGTGAACTCGAGGACGAGTTCTTTCCAACCCGAGGCGACTGACGCAGGAGAATCCAAGTCAGATGATATAGAGTTGGTATATCAGCGCAGAACTGGCAGGTAGACTACCTAGAATGGGCCACGGGCTCAGACTAGGCCCGGAAGACCCTAGTCTAATTGGAAATGGGCCAACGAACAAAATTGCTCAGCGTCGTCGTTTTTAAGCCAAAAAACGACATTTAAGCCCTCAAATTGATAGTTTACAGTTTTTAGGAAACTTTTTATTTTAGTTATTTTAATTTCAGCCTTAATTTAATTTTCTTATTTTGTTTCGACCTTATAAATAAGGTCTTAGGGTTTCGTAAACATTATTATTGAATTTGCATAATTTTAAATAAAACATCAGAGCCGTTTCTCTGTATTGTTTTTTAGGGTTTTTCTTGTTTTACTCCCTGTAAACGATCTATTCGACTAGCCTGCAGAATAATCACTATTCTGCCCGGTGTCACTAGTGCTCCAACAGGAGAGAGAAAAAAATGACATTCATTCACCATAAATACGTAGACTGATAGAAGCTCTCCTAATTTGCTTAATTATACGGAAAAAAACAATTCCATGATATTTACTCTCGTTAATAGTATCAATTCTATTTTGGAGTATCTTTGGTTCTCAGTTCAGATAGACTTCCTGGCACTAGAAGGCCTTCTAAAGATTTTAATAGCGATTGGTAGACCAAATTAAACGGACCTTCCAAAAAGTCTATCCATCAAAAATAGCTATGAGGTTATTTTGAAAGCGTCCATATGAGATTTAATAAAGTCCTTGTCAGTAGGCAAACCTAAGTCTTCATTAGCAGACAAAATCACAAACCAAAGTCCTCGTCAGTAGGCGAATTAAAGTCCTCGTTCGCAAGCAAAATCACAAACTCAAAGTGCTTGTCAGCAGGCAAATCAAATTCCTCGTTAGCAGGAAAAATTTCAAACTCAAAGTCCTCGTCAACAAGCAAACCAAAGTCCTCACAGCAGGCACCAATCGATCTAGAAGTATCGCACAAGTGAACGAACGCCAGCTCCGTCACTCCAGGTACGTATCATTCTCATAGGTGATCCTATGACACCAACTTTATCCAACAACACATTTACTTTTACGTGCACATCATATATTTGTCGTTCAAAAATTTTGAAACGAAAGTGGTCACTCACTGTAATGACCCATCCCAGTTTGGTCATCCCCGACGGCAAAACAACTAACACCGCAAAACTTCATTCGGAATGAACCAAATTCAGAATCCAATTAACAATGATCCATACGGCAAAACAACCAACACCGCAACTAGACATAAGCTTGATTACAATTACTTGGGGTAAATTATGTGAATCCTTTTGTTATATACAGAACAAACCCGTGAAAGCTCTATATAAACAGTTTCCCTATGTAGAAGATTTTCAATAAGTAAAATGTGTTTACAAGAACATACCCTTGAACTGAAGCTGATCTTTGAACAGCTCTACAATCTGAAAACGACTAATGTCCGACTTCCTTCGCTAAATCCATATGGTACTCTTCCTCTTCCTTCTTAACTTGTACCATGATCTCAATTCCGAATCAGTTGCCTCACCGCAATCACAAAGCTAAGCCTAAGCAGCATTTTGAAACTATTACAAACGCTATAACTCCCCATGAAATTCATGTGAAGACGAAATTTTCACATTCCATTTTTTCCCAAGGAATCATGTAGATGAAGTTTAACTTGGTTTACTAGAGTTTCTATATTTTCAGGTCCCATAGCAACAAAAAGAAAAATGAAGGATTCAAGACTGAAATATCTTTTATTTTCCTACGGTTTTTCGTCTTCCAAACACCAAAAGCCTGTGAGAATTTAAGAGAGTAAAGAGATATGAGAATTGAATAGAGTAAAAAGATTGTATAAATGTTTACATTAGTTCTATTACATTGATGTGATCTATTACATTGAGAATACAATTAAGAGTATATATAGGTTGTTAAAGGAAAAAGGCAAGCCTTAAAACAAGGATGAAAACATAGCCTAAAGTAAGGCTTAAAACAATGATGAAAACATGGCCTAAAGTAAGCCCTAAAACAATGATGAAAACATGGCCGAAAGTAAGCCTTAAAACAAAGATGAAAATATACTAATAAACATAATCTCTAACAGCCTCCCTCAAACTCACGATGCGGCAGCAAGAAGCATCGAGAGTTTGTCAACAAAAAAACGAAACCGTTGAACAATTTGAGACTTGGTAAAGAAATCAGCTATCTGCATGGACGAAGATATCAATGGCAATGTAATTGTCCAATGCTGTAATTCCTGCCGTGTAATATGACAATCAATATCAATAAGTTTAGTCTCCTCAACATCATAAATTTGACTCCGATTCTTAAAGTAAAATTTGCTTCAACAAATATCTCCTAGCCTCTGATGATATTTGAAACATTATTCCTTCCAATTCTACAGCTTTCTTTTTTCCACAGTACAATCTGTCACCTATAAGAGGCGCTCCAATTCCACAATCACCGCAACCCAGCAAATTTCTCAAAACTAACATCTGCAAATTTCTCAAAAACTACTTCCCAATTTCCACAATGTAAATTTCTTAAAACTACTTCCCAATTCCACAGTGCAAATTTCTCAAAACTAACATCTGCAAATTTCTCAAAACTACTTCCCAATTCCACAATGCAAATTTCTTTTCTTAAAACTACTTCCCAATTCTACAATGCAAATTTCTTTTCTCAAAACTACTTTCCAATTCCACAATGCAAAATTTTCAAAACTAACATCTACAAATTTCTCAAAACCGCTTCCCAATTTCCATAATGCAAATTTCTCAAAACTACTTCCCAATTCCACAATGTTCCATACATTTCCCGGCCACTAACCAAATAAAAGCCCAAATGAACTAATACAATTAACTTCAGGGAGACAAAAAATATTAAAACAAAATTCAAATTTTCTCACTATTTTTTCTTCTTTAATCCTTATCCGAGCAAACCTAATTTCAAAATCATTCTCTTTTTTTTTCATTTTACCATCAACCAATGAAATTCTACCAAAATTGACACAAGTTTACCTCCTAGTGACCTTTCACAAACAACACAACAAAAACATTAAACCAAAATTCACATCTTTCCCAACCCCCAAATATCTAAATTCCCCCAAATCTACGTATGAAATACCTCCATATCGACATATTCACAAACTTCGAACTCAGCGGAGTTGGATCCGCGAAGAGCATGGGTGGGATGCAAAGTTCTTCCATGGAATATTCAATAAAATATCTCATGATCTTGCTCTGATACCATGTGAGAATTTAAGAGAGTAAATAGTGAGAATTTAAGAGAGTAAAAAGATTATACAAATTTTTACATTAGTTCTATTACATTGATGTGATCTATTACATTGAGAATACAATTAAGAGTATATATAGGTTGTTAAAGGAAAAAGGCAAGCCTTAAAACAAGGATGAAAACATGGCCTAAAGTAAGGCTTAAAACAATGATGAAAACATGGCCTAAAGTAAGCCCTAAAACAAGGATGAAAACATGGCCTAAAGTAAGCCTTAAAATAAGGATGAAAATATGCTAATAAACATAATCTCTAACAAAGCCAACAAAACATCCATCACGAAATCCAATTACCAAACATATATTAACTCACAAAACCAAAACCACCCCACGAAGGAACGTTGATCTTTCCTTTGTTTTCCGAGAATGTTGAGAGTATTCACATGTGAGTAAAGAGATATGGAAAATCAATCCCACGTGAAAAAAAAACTAGATAAGTGAATGTCATGTATGATGGAACCAAAACCCATTAGCTTAAGCTTGGTCTCTTGCTTAGCAGATTCTACAAGCCCAAGTTTCTCCCAAACTTGGTGCCTAACAGAGAAAATAAAACAGAACAAAAGAACATAAAATTATGTGATCCAGCATTTCAAGTTTCCCAGGAAAAAAGTACTTCGTCCAAAAAGACACATTCTCAGTTCTTTTTCAAGCTCTTTCATTTTTCTACATTCCATAATAAGAAATTACAATTAAACACAGAACAAACAGAATAATGCAATATTATCATGCAAAAAATGAATAAATGTCAACTTCTAGGGTTTACAAATTACGGACACAGAAAATTTTACCTCTTCACTATGACTCTTGAGATATAACTTCCAAAAAATTAATGTAAAAAAA
Source organism: Bretschneidera sinensis (assembly GCA_023935145.1). Taxonomy (NCBI): domain Eukaryota; kingdom Viridiplantae; phylum Streptophyta; class Magnoliopsida; order Brassicales; family Akaniaceae; genus Bretschneidera; species Bretschneidera sinensis. The sequence continues at coordinate 120,220,025 of CM043699.1, forward strand.
TAAGAGAAAAAAATTGAACTTAATTTGAGTATGCAAAGAGAGAACTTATCGGATCGCTAAAAACTGAAGATTTCCGGAGAATTTTAGGAGAGATAGAGATATATGAAGAAGCGGGAAATGAGTTGGATATAAGCTTTGTTAGTGTGTTGGAACTTGGAACTGGTTTTAAAAAAGAGGAGCTGGTTACGTTGGAAGTTAATAATGAAACGGACAGTTAATACTTTAATCAATGGCGTTTGTTGTTCTGTTTGACGAGAATACCCTCTTATATTGTAGTTAATCGTTATTCACAACAATAAATGGGCCTGTCATAAAAGCATTCTGGGGTTTGTTATTTAGGAGAAATTGGGCTGTTCTGGTTGACATTTAGATATAACTAGAGACCAGTGGGCCCATGCAAATGCGTGGCTACACATTTTCAATTTTTCGTTCTAAGCCTTTTTTTCTTGCCCCGTGACAACTATTGGTTTATGATAAACCCAATTTGAAGGCTACTTCCCTGGCATATGCTTTGCCGCTCTGCCTCGAATTCTCCCCCACGGCTGGCCCTCCGCAAATAGTTTTGATGATTCGGGTGGTTGCGGCCACCTCTGGCTTCTTCTGGCGAGACCTTTCCTGTTCTGCCCTGGGGTCTCTCCAAGAGTTTGGCTTCTCTTGCCATTGCTGATAAGGGCGTCTGTCATCTTTTCTTGGTGGTGCTGGGGTTTCCCTTCTTTGAGGCCCAGTAAACTCCTTCAGACGCCCTTGGTTGATGAGATTCTCAATATATTCCTTCAAGTCTTGACATTCCTCTGTATCGTGGCCATGGCTTTGGTGGAACCAACACCATTTCTTTTGATTCCCCCAAGAGACTTCTTGGGTAGCCACTATAGGACAGACTTATCCTGAAGCTGCATGAGGACGTCGGTCCTAGTAGTATTGAGGGGAGTGAAGTTGTCGACCCGAGGATGAGGTCTATACCTGTCCTCCTGGTGGGGCTTCTTGGCTGCTCCTCTCTAGGGGGAGGGGTCTTTCCTTCTTCTTCTCGGTTTCTCCCTCTCTTTCCCTTCTGAAGCTTGATCGTCCTCCGCTAGCATGTACTTTTCAGCCCGGGCCAAGATCTCATTCATGTCTTGGGGCGGGCGTCGAGTTAGCTTGGAACTAAAGATGCCATACCTCAATCCATTTTTGAAGGCCATCACCTAGACGTTCGGATCGAGGTCTGGAATCTACCATGCCACTGTGTTGAACCGAGAGATATAAGTCCGAAGCCTTTCTCCCCTATGCTGGATAATGTTGAAAAGGCTTTCCGAGATTTTCTTGGGCCCCTTGCCGCTGAGGAAGTGAGAGGCGAAAGCATAACTGAGCTCTTTGAAGTTGCTAATGGTTCATGGCTTCAAGTGTGAGTACCAAGTACCCGTCGCATTTTCAAGAGTCAGAAGGAATGCGCGGCACATGATGGGGTCTGAGTGCCGGTGTAGCACCATCGTCATCTTATAGTGCTGGAGGTGGTCCATTGGATTTGTGGTTCCATCATACATTCTGACTTAGGGCATCCTGAAGTTTGGCGGGAGAGGGGTCTCGAGGACACCCTCGGTGAAAGGAGGGTCCTGGACGCAAAGTTCGTCCATAAGGCTGGGATTCTTGTGTCTCAGTGCCAAGTCTACCTTCTCTTCCATTTCCTCAAACTGCCTGTCCAAGCTGAGGTTGCTTTTTGAAGAGAAACTTTTCTTGGACCGACTGCAACGCAGGGAGGGCTCCGCAAGAGATGGGCAGTAAATGGGGTCGTTTCTACCAGTTGACTTTGCTTATCCCGAAGCTTGGCCGGGAAAGCTGGGAGGCTGTTGACCTCCCTCCTGAACCTGGGTCGCCAAATTGGCTATCATCTTAGACAGTTCCTGAAACTAGGCTTGAGTTACTAGGGCTTGAAGGTGAGCGGCTATTTCCTCATCATCGGGCGAGTTCGTCTCTGGGAGGTGGGGGTGCTGCTCTCTGGCGGGGGTGGCATGTTCGGGTACTGTTGGAAATCTGGGTCTAGAATGGCGATCGCGAGTGCTGCTTTGTTTAGAGGCCAAGCACGCCGCTGGGGTCCCTTTGCTGATTCTTGTGCTAGTCCTCAGTGGCATCGTGACAGACGAGTTCTTTTACTTCTTCGCTCCTGTTGTAGCGAGAGATTGTGGTTTCCCACAGACGGCACCAATCTGTTGATGCCAAGAAACGATTGGTGCTGACGTGGCCTAAGTGAGGATGTGGCCTGGGAGCTGACGCGGCTTTGGTGAGGACGTGGCCAGGCCCTGTACAAATAACAGAGGGAACTAAAGGCCCTCGGAAGGAGGGGAGGGGGGACCTCCGAGGACACTCCGATGCTTAAGTCAACAATGATTCAAAGGAGAAGCCGAGGGCTTAAGTATATCGAGTATAAGTGCAGGTGTGTCTGAATGAATGATGAAGTCCATACCTTGGCCTATTTATAGTAGTCTGCCAACGGGGAGGTTATGATTGCAAGCTTAGGAGAAGAGGGCACTGTAGGGTGGCTGTAGGGTGGCTGCAGGGCGACAGTCGTAGGGTGGCTGGTGGCTGCAGGATGTTAAGTCGTAAGGGGAATCCGGGCGCAGGTTTGTCGGGCCATCTTTCATGGGCTTGGATATTTTGCTGGGCCGGAAATGATATTGGCCGCTTGTCTGGGCTGGAGGGGTCGCTGGACCAAAACACTACTTGGGCCGGAGAGTCCATTCGGGCTTCTTATTGGGTTTGAGCGTCTTGCCGGGCCCGAGGCTCATTTGGACTGGACCGCTCTGGTGGGCCTGGTGCTCATCTGGGCTAGAGCTCATTCGGGCCGAGGTTGTTCTGGTGGGCTTGGAGCTCGTTTGGGCTGGAGTATTTTGGACCATTTCAGGATTCAAAAGGTTGGTTAATGTATTTTAGGCTTTAAACAAGGAGAAATTCTAAAACAAAGATGCTTGATAATTAATTGGTGCAAATGAAGGGTCATTTTTAGGGCTTTTCAAATTAGCTGTTACTTATCTTGGATCCTCAAGCATTTTTCAACAAATTGGGTGTTAAAAATGTGCTACTCCCAAAGAGAATTAGTACGGAGAAATTCTTGTCTACGTGCATCTCATCCAAAAAAATTTATCTCACGCTGGGTACAACCCAGTTACCAACTTTGTACAGAGTTCATCCCACTTAATTACATGGGCTTCAATGGTGGTAAATCTTTTTTTCTAAAAAAAAAATCCTTCAAAATTAATTTTAAATTAAGTAGAAATAAAACTTTAAAATAAAATAAAAAATTTTAAATTAAAATTGTAACGTAATTAGAATTTCGTTTACCATTCAAAGAAAATGATTAAATAATATAAGACATCTATTTTAAAAAATGAAGTAAATATATAAGACAAAAAAATATACAATGACCCATTAAAACTTAAGGTACCGTGGTTTTTGTTTATGACTGTTAGAATAGATTTTAGTTAAAAAAAAAAGGGTGTTAAAAACTGTTTTGTGTTATGTAGTTTTAAATTTTGATATAAATTTTGTTTTTAATAAATTCTTGTTCAATCTTGGATTCATTTTTTAAACAATTTTTTTTAAATATTTAGTTCCACTTCTATTTGTAATAAATATAAATCAATTCATAAACTCTTCTAAATAGAATTTAAATAGCCTATCGAGAGCAGTAGAAATGAGTATGTAAATAGATAGATAGACTCGCAGACTCGATCCAAACCGGATATAATAGGTTGATGTTTTCAAAATTTGAGTTGGGTTTGGGTTGAAAATTTTTTGAACCCAATGGATTGGGTTGGATTGAATCACGGGTTAAAAGTATTTCGACATGATCAAAACCGATGATTCGATCATTATATGATCATATTTCATATATATTTAGTAAATTAGTTTGGATTTCATCCTCCTCTTCAAAACTGCTTTTTGGCTTTGAATTGCTCCCTGCCATTTTTTTGTGATTTTTGAAGACTCTGCAGTGTTTGTTGTACGCTGTGATTTGTTGGTTTATATAACAAAGATTTTCGAACTTTTGTTTCTGTTACTAGCGAAACGAAACGTGTTGGGTCAGACAAGCATATGTAGGGAATATTTTGAGCTGGCAAAATTTGATTCGATACGAAAACTTGATGCGACCTACTTGAAATCTAATTCATTCAAATTTGAAAATACAATTAAATATTATGATTCTATATCCGAGACTTGAATAACTCAAAATCGAAACGATTCGTGAATCGATTGACTCGTAACTCAATAGACTTGAAACTCAATTGGTTTTAGACCTGAGAGACTTGAAACTCAAATAACTCGAAACTTGAGTGACTCATGACTTAAATGAGTCAAACCCAAGATTCGAACTGACCTATTTTTTTTTAAGGGTAATGGATTCAATGGTTTGACCCAAATTTTAAGTTATAATGGATTTGGGGATTTCAAACCATAATACACTTGGCTTTTGATCATTTAGGTAATAATCGAGTTGAGTTGAGTTTTAATGAGTTTGATATTTTTAAACTATAATGAGCTTGATTTTTGGTCATTTAAGTAAAAATGGGCTGGGTTAGGTTAGGATTTTTAAACATGATATGCTTATATTAAAAAATATATGCTTATATCAATAATTGCTTAATTTTTTAAAATAAGTACAATAAATATACTCTTTTTATGATAAACCCAATTTGGTTTATGATTAACAATTTTTAATATTAAGTTCACATGTTTAATTATTTATAAGATTTTTGTTCATAGAGAAATATAAAATAATAAATTTCAAAACTTCACATTAGTGAATGATGCATTTATAATTTTAACTTGATATATTTTTATATTAATAAAATAACGATTAATTTTGAATATTTTATAACAACTTGATAAGCTTTTTGAAGATTAAGTTTTCTTTGTATAAATAAATTTATGATTTTTAGAAGAAAATATTTTATTTCATTGAAGAAAACGCAAATCAATCACTAGAATCGAAAATTCAAAATTATATGGTTGACCTTTGATACTTCCAACCACAAGGAGCAACCCCTAATAAACAAAATTTTGCAAAAGTATAACCGTATGAGTCACAAAATTAGCTGGTTGACCTTTAAGACTCCGAACTTGAATTTGACTTCATTTTTAAACAAAATTTAAATTAATTTAATTTTATAAGTTCGAACTTGATTCTATTTTATAAATTATCGTATAAATTTTTATATTGCACTTTTGATAAATAATGTACCTTGAATTTAATTGAGGTCATTTAATTGAGTTTAACTTTAATAGGCTTAAATCAAACCCATTAAAATTTCTTAGTAAATCCAAACTAATGCTACGTGCAGAAATTTAGTAAAGTACGGCTAACATATCATCAAGTTGGTTCAATGAAAGCAAGGCTTGGGCATCAACTGTGGGTGTGATCAATTCTATTGGTTGACAATAAAAATCAAGATAAAAGGGGTCCAATTGACTAAAAACCTAATCAAGTTGATCCAATGGAGCAAGGCTTAGGCATAGACTGTGGGCGTGATCAATTCCGATTGGTTGACAACAAAAATCAAGGGAAAAGGGGCTCACCAATTCAAAACACAACTAAAAATAGTTCTTAATCCTTTAAAAAAAGGAAGGTCTTAATCTTTTTTTTTCTTATCATCTCTTTTGTCTTAAACTTTTCTTCAAAATTTATAATTCGAGTAAAAAATACAACAAGATAATCAAAGAATTGTTTATTTAGAGATTTTTTTTTTAATTTTCTGTGATTTGTGTTGTTCACAATAAAACAATGTATCATTTCATTTAAAATTTAAATTTATAGTTCTGATTGCACCACGTTATTTATTTTAATTAAGTGTTTATGAGATATATGACTAATAATCGTTAAATCCTATTGAGATTTCATTTATATTTTTAGATTATGTTTTCATTGGGAAAAATGCGACACCAAATTTTTTTTTTATAAAGAAACAACCCAAGCCTATCACAACTCTTGATAAATTATGTTACTTCTCTTTTGATTTTTTTTTTCAGATATGAAACAAATAAAGAAAAAACGTTTATTTTCTTTCTAATTTTTCTCCCCACTTCTCTTTTAGGATTCAAAAACCACCTTATTGAAACACTTACGGGTTTTCATTCATTAAAGGCCGACTTGTCATACTTTTCATGGTTTTTGTAATTCTAATGGGGTCCAGGGTAAGGGAGACATACTTACCAATTACATCTTTAATGCTGGAAAATATGTAAATCAGGGACCAGAGACACAAGAAGCAATGGTTTGCTTTGAACTTGATGGAGAATCTGCCTTCTGCTCCTTCGTTGGGTATTTACTTGTCAGTTCTCATAACTTCTCCCCACATGCAATTTATATTAGGGGCACCCAGAAAGTTAAAACAATCTTAATTGTCCAATCAGTTGGTTAGTGCTTATTTTTGGATTAAATTAGTTGGTTAATTTGAATCCCATAGCAACAAAAAGCATCAGAGCATAGAACAAAGAGAGATACGAGCACCAAAATGGTTGTAACAAAGCCAACGATTGCTGAATTATTTGTCAAAAAAGAAGAAAGCAAATGCTGTATTAAGCATTTATACACTGAAAAATCAATTACTGAACTATAAGCCCTTATAAGCATGTGCGGGATATATATCTTTGTCATAACTGGTTTTGTACAAGCTCTTTTTTCTATTCACTACTCTGTACAAGTTCTTACCACTACATTTTCTGCAAGTTTTGTAATATAATTCCTAGGAAAACATGAGAAGAAAAATTACTTGGCCAAGGAAACTGCCTTCAGAACTTTGTCAACAAAAACAGAACTCTGCCAGGATTTCAAAGACTTTTTACCTCCAAGCAATGCAATAGAGTATCGAGATTGCTATATGTCATCCATATGGTTCCTTTCCTTTCCGTTGAGAGAATTGCAACCTGCATGAGAGAGAGAGAGAGAGAGAGAGAGTAAATAAATTAATAAAAAGCGTTGAACAAAATGAAGAAATAAAATATCAAGAAGATGAAAGATGAGACAACATATCGTTGGGAAGGGGAAAGAAAAGCATTAAACTAACGCACTCATCTTTATAATGAAGTCAAGTACTAACGTGAATTCCATTAAGGGACTAAAATCTCAATCATCTCAATGTACTTCAATCAACTAAACTCATTCCAAAATGTGAAGAAGAAATTTCATTAGCAGGCAAAGCTAAGCACCTGTCATTATAATAATATGCATCGGAATTTTTTTCCAAGCTCATCTTCAAAAATAAAACAATCGACTTATGAACTCTTCAAACAGCAGAGAGAATGAAAATTAACTGTTAATACTTCAAATACACATTCAATGGAAACAAAATGTATTGCGAGCAATAAAAATATCTCATTCAAAAGATTTAATTTGCTTCACAAGTGCAGATTCTATCATCAAGCACCAATTCAGTCCAAAATCCAATTGTTTGTTTTGCTTTATAACAGTATAGCCTTTTATCAGTAAACATATTTACAATGAAACCAAAGCAAAAGACTTTTCTTGCATGCATCACCTGTAGATTTAGCACGTAAGTATACATTTCATAAAGATCAAACTTTTCACGTTTATTTTGGGTGGGGGGAGAGGGGACTGATAATCGTACTCTGATTATATACGTAGTTTGATAGCCAAGTAATGAGAACCTCTTTTTTTTTTACAAAAAGTCAAATGGGTTAATCTCTCACCATTCAACCGAGTTAAGGTATTAACATCGCATTTCCACCAAAATCGATATTTGGAGATGCACTTGAAGAAATTGAGTTCCCACATCCGAGAGGAGCTGAATCCATTTCAATATCAAATTCATACTCCAGGCTTCTTTCCAGTGACTTAACAGCTGCCTGAGCTTGAGATTCAGGTAAAAATGAAAGAAAACTCTCCTTTGCATTTAGAAAGTTTAAACTACTGACATCTTCACTACCACAAGCACATGAGATTGTCCGTGCAGGTCTAGGGGTTACATTAGAAAAGCTAGCATTACCAGCCCTTCTGGCTCTGGGGGTTCTCTTTCTTATGATAGGAGTATTTTTGAAGGTTATTGCCGAATTCCTCAATATGGATTCTGGACTGCTATCAATAACAGAGACACTGTATTCAAGTTTAGGAGTTGATGAACAAATGGGAGTGTTGGGATGCCTAAATTCAACAACCGAACCCTTCAGCGGGGTTTGCTCATAATACAAGCAGCACTGATTTGCATCCTTTGCATGCATAGGCATTCTGTAAGTTCTGATTTTCTTGTCAGCCAGACCAATTTCGTCACCAAATCCAGAAGTTAAAGAATCTGAACAGAAATTGTCTACTTCACCACTGAACTGCAGATGCACAACACGGAACCATAAAGCCTTTTAGGAGATCCACTTTCTTTGAATGTGAAGGAAAGAAAAGCTTCAATAGAATTACAACTTGATTTATTAGAAACTGATGTATCCTTGGAAATTTTTGAGTAAGAGGCTGATATAGGGCCAAGAGTTGGATCACTGCCACACCTACCTTCATCATCAAATTGTATTCCATTTAGAGAATGATTCATTCCATTTGCCCCTTCTAGAGACCTTGAAGTTTCCACCTCACTAGAGTCTGCCTCTAATTGGGTGTTCACTTCATCAGCAATTCCGAGAACCAAATCTGTATTACATGTGTCGACACCACACCCGAATCCGAAGTTCCCATTGAGAGAAGTTGTTTCTTCAAGACCCTATCTCTCTACTTTGACCTTCATCTTCATGTATTCCAGTTTTGTTTTAGAACTGCAAAAATCAGAAGAGCCAGTTTTGAGCATACCCATTTCACAAGCATGAAGTGAATATGAATCCATCTTCTTCTTCACTGTGCAATTCCAATGATTTTTTTATTGTGTTGTCAGGCCTGCCAATTGCCAAAGAATTGAATAATATAATATAGCATACCACTTCCAAGAAGAGGAACAAGTCACCACTTCTGATGAATGCATATGTACACATATCAAATTATGTAGATATATAAGCACATCGATGAATGCAAGAAACATAAAAAGAATGCATTTCAGTCAATTGCTTAGCAAAGGATAGACTAAACTGGACATTAATTCTCATATTATTATCAATAGTTTGTATATAGTATCATTATCTTAACACGTACTGTGCAGGTAGAAACCTTGCAATTTTTGTCTATCTGTTCCTATATATTTGGTGGCAATAGGTAAGAATGGAATCCTCCTCTTCTGTCCACACACCATTCTTAATAGCTGGATCTAAATGGTTGTGCCACCTGAAACATCAGCTATGATTAGCATCACGACTCTATTAATATAAGAAAATGTTCTTCGCTGATGCACAACCATATTCCAATGCTACAAAGTCTGTAATTTAGAAATTAGTTGCTTTGAAGGTTAAACCGATTTTGGTTTCTCTTTATGTCTACATTTTTACTGTTACTATACTTTCTTTTTACAGAAATATACTCTTATTGTACTGGTGTACTGGAACCCCAACAAACTGCACATGACAATAGAGATCAAAGAAGAAAGATATTCAGATGATATGCTACTCAAATGAAATTTCAAGATTCAGAAACAACTGCTGTTACCTGAAGTACCACATTGATTCTTCTTCAAATATATTCACACAAAGATAGTGTATTTCTTAGAATAGATTTAAGCTCTTAAGACACTTTTGATATAGACATTTAGACAACTACTTCTGTCCTTCCTTCTAGTCTTTAGCTACAATAACCAATTCTTGTGTAGTCTTAGGCTCTTAGCTGATCTAGATGCTATACAACACATGGAAAAGAAAAATCCACATTGACCAACAAGCACAAAAGATGCAGAAGGTACATAATTAGAAGGAAGATGATCTCAGTGCAGTTATGATGGGTTTATAAAACACGATGGAAATTCCATTAATAAAAGTAAGGAAGAAAAGTATTATAACATGAAAACTCCATAAATCCATGAAAATAGAGAAATTCTCATTGCCTGTCAGAAATTTGATGAACTGACAAGAAATCATCATGACCAACCTTTCTCAGCATTGCTTGCATGTACGACCTGGTAAAGACTTCGCAACAACAGACCATCTGTGGCAATCATACTTCTTGACAAGCTCCTCGATATAATCATCTTCCTGAAAGGTCCAACGAGAAACAAATCATGCTCATGCATCTTGATATTCATAATGCTGAAGTACTTGCATTGCCATCCATGCTACCAAAAGATCCAAGAGCATTTGATTTGTACCTCCTTTGTCCAAGGTCCTTTGAAAATCTTCGGATTTAAGACCCTCTTCCAGCTATTGAAGCACTGAGAAACTGTTCTCCCAGGGAGATATCTAGCTGTAGACGAGATGAAATTAATCAAGTCAACAGTTTTGAGAATGGAACAAACTTGACAATATGTAAATTTTGTGCACATGTAATCTAATTACAGTAGAAATGAACAATTATATCAGTAATTTTAACCATCATGGACCTTCTTGCTCTATGGAAAGTTCAGAGGAAAAGGGGAAACAACAGTAATGAAACCACTTCTTTAGACCATTGCGATTATCAATTGAGGAGGAAGAGTTAGCTTTTGAGAGCATTAGGGCCGGGGTTATAATCAACTTGAAGCAGAGTCACAACTACCTCTTAAAACATTCCTTATCACTAGAGAAAAAGGTTCTTATAATTGAAACGGTAACTATATATTGACGTCCATCTACATAACTATATAGCCTATACTCATAAAAATTGAAAGCAAGGGAAAAATTGTAATACTCACCTATTTTCTTCCAATTTCTTGCATAAAACTTTCTGACCAACTTGGTCAAAAGATCATCCTGTCCACCAAATGCGATAGAGTCACAAAATTTGAAAACTATGGAAACCACTACTTCCACCTTACAGGAAAGAGAAATTAAAGGTAGAAGCAACACAGAAAGTAGGCCTATTCAATCCAACATATATAAGAAAAATGAATAATTCCTGCAAATAATGGATTAAATGCCATTTGTATAATACTCTACAATAGCTAGAATTGAAGGGAGGCACAGCAGGTTCTGACTGAGATATTACATTAAGCGCACAATTACTTAACATTGAGTTACAACTAAACAAGATTATCTAGAGACTAACCTCTTCCTCTGTCCAGCCTCCTCTGGTTGAATGCCTAGTTGGACCAGTTATCCTTCTGCAACAACAAAATAGCCCACATCAAACAAAAGTATCTGAGCAATTTCATCCATAATAAAGAGAACAAAGTAAATCCATTATCTACCTTACATGCATATGGATATAGTTCTTTGGTATTCTACAATAGGTAATAGCCTTCCCTAAAAGCCCTTAAACTTCATTCGGAATGAACCAAATTCAGAATCCAATTAACAGTGATCCATACGGCAAAACAACCAACACCGCAACTAGACATAAGCTTGATTACAATTACTTGGGGTAAACTATGTGAATCCTTTTGTTATATACAGAACAAACCCATGAAAGCTCTATATAAACAGTTTCCCTATGTAGAAGATTTTCAATAAGTAAAATGTGTTTACAAGAACATACCCTTGAACTGAAGCTGATCTTTGAACAGCTCTACAATCTGAAAATGAATAATGTCCGACTTCCTTCGCTAAATCCATATGGTACTCTTCCTCTTCCTTCTTAACTTGTACCATGATCTCAATTCCGAATCAGTTGCCTCACCGCAATCACAAAGCTAAGCCTAAGCAGCATTTTGAAACTATCACATACGCTATAACTCCCCATGAAATTCACGTGAAGACGAAATTTTCACATTCCATTTTTTCCCAAGGAATCATGTAGATGAAGTTTAACTTGGTTTACTAGAGTTTCTATATTTTCAGGTCCTGTAGCAACAAAAAGAAAAATGAAGGATTCAAGACTGAAATATCTTTCATTTTCCTACAGTTTCTCGTCTTCCAAACACCAAAAGCCAACAAAACATCCATCACGAAATCCAATTACCAAACACATATTAACTCACAAAACCAAAACCACCCCACGAAGGAACATTGATCTTTCCTTTGTTTTCCGAGAATGTTGGGAGCATTCACATGTGAGTAAAGAAATATGGAAAATCAATCCCACGTGAAAAAAAAACTAGATAAGTGAATGTTGGAACCAAAACCCATTAGCTTAAGCTTTGGTCTCTTGCTTAGCAGATTCTACAAGCCCAAGTTTCTCCCAAACTTGGTGCCTAACAGAGAAAATAGAACAGAACAAAAGAACATAAAATTATGTGATCCAGCATTTCTAGTTTCCCGGGAAAAACAGAACTTCGTCCAAAAAGACACATTCTCAGTTCTTTTTCAAGCTCTTTCATTTTTCTACATTCCATAACAAGAAATTAAAATTAAACGCAGAACAAACAGAATAATGCAATATTATCATGCAAAAAATGAATAAAGGGTTTACAAATTACGGACACAGAAAATTTTACCTCTTCACTATTACTCTTGAGATGTAACTTCCAAAAAATTGAGCTTAATTTGAGTATGTAAAGAGAGAACTTATCGGATCACTAAAAACTGAAGATTTCCGGAGAATTTTGGGGGAGATAGAGATATATGAAAAAGCGGGAAATGAGTTGGATATGAGCTTTGTTAGTGTGTTGGAACTTGGAACTGGTTTTAAAAAAGAGGAGCTGGTTACGTTGGAAGTTAATAATGAAACGCACAGTTAATACTTTAATCAACGGCATTTGTTGTTCTGTTTGACGTTGTGGTTGTTGTTTGACGAGAATACCCTCTTATATTGTAGTTAATCGTTATTCACAACAATAAATGGGCCTGTAATTGAAGCATTATGGGGTTTGTTATTTAGGAGAAATGGGCTGTTCTGGTTGACATTTAGATATAACTAGAGACCAGTGGGCCCATGCAAATGCGTGGCTACGCATTTTCAATTTTTCGTTCTAAGCCTTTTTTTTTGCCCCGTGACAACTATTGGAGATGTTATAATGAATAAAAAAATTATTATTTAGTATTGTATTGAGATATATAATATAATTTGTCTATCATATTTTTTGAATAAAAATAAAAAAAATATATTTTTTTGGTATGTTTTTTTTTCTTCATGATAATGTATTTATTTAGTATTATGATATACTAGAGATATGGGTTCCGACTCATTTTCTTTTGCTTTCTCTGAATCATTTTTGTCAAAGAAAGTGAGTAACACGTGACTTTTATAGTTTGCTTTCCAGTACAGGTTTTGGCTTTATATTATGAGAATATGAACCTAGATTGACCCAGAAATGGCCTTCTATGAGCCGCTTGCCTTTTGTTATTTTTCCACCATGAATCACTAATATCAACCGAATATATATAGCTTAAATAGACAATCTCTTAACTTTGTGGTTATCTTCGATTTCTTTATGAAAGTGATTTGGATTCAATCTTTTCTTTTGTCAATATACTAAAAAAAATAATAAAATGTTGATATAAAATATGTGCTTAAAGAAACTAGATATAAACATTATTTCACGATATCAAAAATTGAGTATTTCTTTGAAACTGACATGTGTTGTTAATTTTATTATAAGACTCTTACATGTAACTATCTATTTTTCTTTTTCCATTTGTGTTCATTAAAAAAATTCTCAATAAAGTTACTAAGAGTATGATTGAAACAATTAAATTTTATGAATTTTATAAAATTCGTTTGCAGTTTCATACTTGTTATGTTTGGAAAGATAGAAAATTATAGAATTCATTGAGTTAGTTTGTTGCAAATCTACAAAATAAAAAGTAAAAAGTTATGTTAATCATAATATTGTTCTTTTTTTTTTTCTCTCATTTTCCCTTCATTCCCTCTCTCTATTTTGAATTCTTTATTATTTTAAATATGATAATTCACAATTTAACACAAAAATTATACAAACATAAAAATTTATTTGAAAATAAAATGATTTTCTTTTTAAATTTTATTTAGGATAAAAACTCAATCTTAATGGATTCTAGAATGGCCTAGCCTGCTTAGTTTGTACAATGCACTGCGCCATTTCCTTGACTTGTTTTCAAGTCACGCCATATGATATCATCTCTCAAAACTTTTTAACAAAATTAATGGCTTTATTGTTCTTTGTAATTCCCAAAAGGGCAAAAATAACTAGCATTATCCAATCCCCCCAACACCTATATAAACCCCCATCCACATCCTCACTATCACCGCTCACACCAACTAATTATAAACAAAACACAAAAAAAAAAAAAAGCCCCATTAATTACAGAGCTCCCAAACGATATATATCACTCTCTCATCACCAAAAACATGAGTTTCTTCAAAACTCATTTTCCCATAATTTCCTTAATTTTCATTGCTATTTCCTCCCCATTATCCCACGCAGCAATTTTCAATATCCGAAACAACTGCTCTTTCCCTGTGTGGGCTGCAGCTATACCTGGTGGTGGCAGGAGACTCGACAATCGCCAAACCTGGAGCCTCAACGTGAGTCCTGGCACCAAAGGAGGTCGAATCTGGGCTCGAACCAATTGCCAATTCGATGCATCAGGTCGTGGGAGCTGTCAAACAGGTGATTGTGGGGGTGTCCTACAATGCCAAGCCTATGGGGTAGCCCCAAACACCTTAGCTGAATACGCTTTGAACCAATTCAAAAGTTTGGATTTCTTTGATATCTCTCTTGTTGATGGATTTAATGTGGCTATGAATTTTAGTCCAACATCTGGTGCGTGCACTAGAGGAATCAGGTGCACAGCGGATATTAACGGACAGTGCCCCAATGAATTGAAAACCCCTGGTGGGTGCCATAATCCATGTACCGTTTTTAAAACTGATCAATACTGTTGTAAATCAGGGAGCTGTGGTCCTACAAATTTCTCCAGGTTTTTCAAGGACAGATACAGAGATGCTTATAGTTACCCTAAAGATGATCCAACAAGTACATTTACTTGTCCTGGTGGGACTAATTATAGGGTTGTGTTCTGCCCTTAAAGCGTTATATACTTTGTTTTGTTGGTAGAACAGATGCGCTTTCTCCTGTAATAAGAACAATAAGTGCATGAATCATGAGCATATAATATGGAGAGATGTACACGTTTTATGCTACGTCGGGTTTTAATAAAACATCTATAAAGGAGACTTACAAAGTTTTTCGTAAAGTAGGGTTGTTAAAAATCTTTATTCGGTTGTTGTTGTAATCTTATTTATTGCATATATATTATTTATATATTTATTCTCATTATCATTAAAACACTAAAATTAATATATCTAAAAATTAAAAAACATCAATATACTTTCTTAACATTTTTTGAAAACTTAGGTTGAAGTTTTCTTTCCTTAATTACTAGGTGCTAGTTTTTTTTTTTTATATATATATATATATAAAATAAGTTTTAAAAATATTTGTTAAAGGTAAGAGAGCACATGGGCTGCAACTTTCTGTAGAGGAGTCCATGTGGACAGCTTGAAGCAACTTTCGGTGGAGGAGTCCATATGGACAGCTTGAAGCAACTTTCGGTGGAGGAGTCCATGTGGACAGCTTGGCCATGAGCCGTCTGCTCTTTTTCTCTTGTTTTTGTGAGATGTTTGAAGCCTATAAATAGGCTCTAGAACCTTGAGTTCTAACATCACAAAATTAAGAGAAGTGTGTTAGAGAGAGTGTGAAAGTTACTACTTAGAAAGGAAAATTTGTTCTTTCTTTGTAAGTAATATTTTCTTGATTTTGTGAGAGAGTTGTTTCTCCTATTACAATAAAGATTAGACAATTGTTATCTCATTGTAATCAGAGAGAAAGTGTTGTAGTCTCTATTTTATAATAGTGAAATCCTCTTGCACTTGCCCGTGGTTTTTTACCCCAATTTGTTCGGGGTTTTTTTCCACGTAAAATATTTGTGTCTTATTTATCTTCATTTTTCTCATTTCGCTTTAGTTGTGTGTTAGCTTCCCGGTAAATTTTTCTAACAATATTTAACAGCTTAAGTTACTTAGCTTGAATATATAATATTGATGTAAAAGCACATACACCAACCAAGCAGAAACAAAATGACCATTTTTGTACACCTAACAAAGCTAACATTACTTACTAATGATCTCAGTTTCACAAGGAATTTCTGCTTAAGAAGTGTTCATGGCTTCAGCGTAATAGTCTTCAAGTTCCTTGTCAAGCTCATCTGCTGACTTCTCAACAGGATTCTTCTTTCCACGGCCCATTCCACGACCACGCCGACGGCCATTTCTCACTCCCCACGACGTTATAACTAGTATCTTGCAGTTATATATATACAAGTGATTAGCAATAAAATAATTATTTAATCTTGTGGTAGTGAAACAGGTACTGGAAATTTTTTTTTACAATGTTATTTATTTGTGTTTGTTTGAGTGTTTATACAGTGATTGGTTTTGCGTTTAGCAATTTCATAAAAGTTTTGATTCAACTAGTCCTTGAATTTAACAATTGGATACTTAATTATCCATTAGTTCGAATGGAATAAATCAATTTAAGAAAAATTTAAAATTTATAAAGTATTTGACTTAATTTTTGTTTAAAAAAATCAAAAATTATTTCATAAACTCTACTAAATATGATCTAAATTGCTTTCGATTGATCTTTTATATATATATATATATATATATATATATATATATATATATATATATATATATTATTACATCATTTAAAAAAACTCCAACCAAATTAATGACATAATTTTCCAGAATTTCCAACAAAATTAAATGATGCAATCACACTACTGGGTCCTTCACTCCGAGTCAGCCACCACAGTCAAATTTCAACTTCCTTCTTATTCCAATCCAATTTCCACGAGTTTCCTGAATAAATTTTCGCATATATAATGCACTTAATCAAAGAATAGAAATTAATTAATGATTAGGGCACGTGGTACACCTTCCTTTTGTTAATCTAAATAAGCACCAAAGGATCAGGTTTGAAACAAAAACTGTAATTTACTTTTTCGCTTTCATTTATATAAATCATCTTTGTTATGTTCCCATCCTTTTTTTTGGGTCGAATCTCTTGAACTAATTGCCAATTCAACGTATCAGGTCGTGGAAAATGCCAAATAGGTGATTGTGGGGTCAGTGGTGGATCTTAAGAAGAGGTTTTTTTTTTTTTTTTTTTTTGGGGGGGGGGGGGAGAGGAGGGAAATTTATATATATATATATATATATATATATATATATATATATATATATATATACACACACACATATACACACAATTTTGTTATATGTAATAAAAATATAATTCTTAAGTTTAAAATTAATACTATTTGTTGAGATGTTTTCGGTTCAACTCAAACCCTCTCTTTTGGGTTTTGACCCATTTTGTTGCGCATATATATAAGTGTTTATTAGGGTTTAAAACAATACAAACTACTGGGACTACTTTTATACTCTTTTTCTTTAATAGTAAATTTTTCTGCTCTTGTTTGTGAATGTAGGCCTAACCAACTGAAACATATAAATCTTGTGTTTTATTTTTTATTTTTTTGGTGATTGTTTTGATTATTATTTGACTATTTATTTTAGTTATTTTTAGCGAACTCGTTACAACATTATTATTAACCAAGTCAAAATAAAATCATAGATATTTAAGTTTTATAATATGTTTATAGAAAAGAATACAAAAAGTAATGTAATTTTTCATCAAGGTAATGCTCGACGTTCTTTTTAAGCTTTGAAATCATCAACAATTGATTCAAAACTAAAATTTTCAGTGATATTTTTCTCAAATGTAGATAACCAAGATATTTGTTGGAAATTTATCATCTATTTGTTGCGAAACCTTATTTTAACTATTTTCATCACTGAAAATGCATTTCTATAGTAGATGTGGAGATTGAAAGAGCCAATACAAGATGAATCAATCTATCAATCAAATAGTAAATTTATAATTTTTATGTTTCCACTAATACTCAACATAGCTAAAAAAAATAATAGACAATTTTGTAAAAATTAAAAGATTTGGTGCATCAAGTATAAAATATTGTAGCTAGCTAAAATTAATCTCAAATTTATTTTCTCTTTGGTAAGCGAAGTCAAAAGGATAATATTTATTTAAAGACATATATATCATCAAGGTTGGAGGGGAGCGCAAAAGCATATGAATTTACCCGAAATTTTTGCCAATGGCCAGCATCGGAGGAGACAACGACAGTTAAAGTGTGAAAACCCATTAGATGTGGGAATTGGAACCAATTGATGGAGGAGTCAAATATGTTAAATATTTTAGTTTTCATTAATTTTGTAACCTAAAATCTTTATAAAAAATTTAAAACTTTGTGGGAACCATGGCTCCCAGTTGTCACTCTTAAGATCCGCCCCAGGTGGGGTGTCCTCCGAGAGCCTATGGGGTACCCCTTAACACCTTAGCTTAATTAATGCGCTTTAAACCGATTCAACAAGTTATATTTCCTTGATATCTCTCTTGGAGATGGATTTAATGTCCCTATGGATTTTAATCCAACATCTGGTGGGTGTACCAGAGGAATAAGGTGCACGGCGGATATTAATGGACAGTGCCCTAATGAATTGAGAATCCCTGGTGGGAGCATGCCATAACCCATGTACCGATTTTAAACTGATTAACATTGTTGTAACTCATGGAGCTGTGGTCATACAAATTTCTCCAAGTATTTTTAAGGACAGAGAGATGCCTATAGTTACCCTAAAGATGATCCAACAAGTACATTTACTTGTTCCTGTAGGACTATTTATAGGGTCTTGTTCTGTTGAAGTAATAATTATAATTACTGTATAATTAATATAATAACAATAATTAGAGATGTGCATGTTTCAATACAACAATGGTTACTCTTTCATGAAAGATGATGTACTTACGAGTTAAGCGCTTATAGCGTATTATGTTTGATATGTACTGTTACTCAATTAGAGGAGCAAGAGAAGAGAAATATGGAGGTTTATAGGCTTGAGCGTGAACTGCATATGATGACAAACCTCATAGAGGGATATACAAACGCTTTGAAGGAAACAAACAAGGAATTTGCAGAATAGAGAGTTCTGAGCACTATGGAACTGGAAAAGCAACGCTTGAAGCAAGAAGAAGAGGAGAGGATGAACCGAATATCAATTGAGCAAAAGATTAAGGACTTTGAAATAAGCTGGCTTCGAAAATTGGATGCACATAAAGATGGGATTCATTTGTTTGGTCATAAGTTGCATGATGTCCAAAAGAAAGTGAAGATTCTGGAGGAATTGTTTGTTGAACGAAAGATATCTTGTTGGTACGTCGGATTGGAATGTGCTGCTAGCTCCAAGTGAAGGATGAACTGATCGATTACATGAGGTGTCTGTTTGTAGGTTAAACAAAGTTCGTGCCTTGCAAAAATATTAGTAATCTCTTTCATACATTATTTGGTACGTACTCACAAAGTAATTTTTAGTGCACCCAAATTTTGAACTATAAGAAAAAGAAAAATGGTATTTAAGCATGGCCTTTTTGATCGTCGACGCCACAAACAGACAATTATTGATCGATGCTTGTATAACAATTACCATGCTTCTTACTGTATAACAATTATCATGTTTAGGAATTAACTTTAATTTCTTAATAAAAGTGAAAAAAGTTTTTTTTTTTCTTCTTATAAGTCAATGAAAATATATCATCACCTCTGGATTTCTGTAGCGCATTGTCTTCTGGATTAGTAGGACACTTATTCCGGTGAAACAAATTTTAGTATTTGATAGCTATTCCCCTGCCTTAGGTGAGGGGAAGAATAGAAGGCTACGGCACCCGAATACCTTACTTACATGGAATTCCCCTCCACTTGCAAAACAAATGAAAAGAGATCGGGGTCGATAGTTGGCAAGGAACTTGATGAGTGGATTATCAAATGAAATAAAATTTGACTGCAACCTTTTGGTTTAATGATTATTTTTTAATCATTCATTTAGAAGATTCAAATTCAATTTTTCTTTCTATCAATGTAAATCTTAACGGCCCAGTTTGTCTTATAATTTTGCTAAATATAAATAGTTCAATCCGAGTTATATAATCAGAACTTTTGATCAAAATGTTTATGTGACAACAACCAAAGCTTACTCATTTTTTTTCTTCTTAAAATGTAACCGCAATTAAACCGACATCATAAGTCCACGCGTATGAAGAGACTCTGTGTGGTGCATATGGCCTATTTTGACGGAGTTAGAGTATCGTGTATCGGCGGATCAAATGATTTAAACTGATTTGTGGTGGCGGTTTCAAATAATAATCATCGAAGGATGGCAAAATTAAAACGGCAAGAACACAGAAAGACAGATAGTGCGTATGGGTTCTAGTGTCGATGGATCCTTTTTGGAAGGAAGATTGAGGACTGTTGGATCAAAGGTGCTGACGATGTAACTTTTCGTTCACTCGTTTGTTGAAAATCACAATAAATCTCCGATTAATTAAAAAAATATGAAAATTATTATTGAATTTCTATGTTGCACTTATAGTTTCTTTACATTAAACCCATATTAATCCGAGGTATTTTGCTTCGAAATAATTAGTATATGATGTTAATTTAGGTTATGATTGGTATAGAAAAAAAGAAAAGAGAACATTTTTGTATCGTTTGGTAAATAAGAGAAGTGAGAGGAAGAAGGATGAGATGATTGATGCTTTCTTTCCACATAAACAAATCAAAATCCTCTAAAAATTGAAATGATTGGTAAGCGAAAGTTAAAATAAGTTAAAATTTTGTCATTTTCTTATTTTTCTCTCACATTTCCACCAATTTTATCAAACACTATGGAAAACATCAATTTTCTTCTTTTTTCATCACCTCCGTCTCGTTCTTCCTTCCTCCAACTTTTCTTCTCAACCAATTAAAGTTTTAATGTTTTTTTTTTTATTTACAACAATGATCTAACATATTTTTAATTCTTTTCCACTTACACTACTATGTAAGTGAGTTTGTTAGCTTGAAAAATCGATCTCAAAACCTAAAACACCCAAATAATTAAATTTGAGATAATAACTATTCAGCTAAAAGTTTTCAGTTAACTTGCACATTAAATATTGTAAGTTAACTATATAGTATATATTTATGACATCATCCTAAAAAAACTCACCAAATTAATTAAAAATTTCCAACAAAATTAATTGATGCAATCACACCTTCCGGGGAAAGAAACATAGTGAGAGGCTTAAAAAAAAAAAACATAGTGCGAAACATATAGTGAAGCTAGACCATATTACATTTAGTCCATGACACCATCTTAAAATCCTTCAACCAAATTAATGACATCATCTTCCAAAATTTCCAACAAATCACATTGGTCTTTCGGGTCCTTCATCCCAACCGCAGCAACTTTCAGCTGCATTTTTTTTTCCAATACAGTTTTTACAAAGCTTTTATATAAAAGATTCGAGTTAATTCCATCATTTTTTTTTCAACGTATTGAGCTTGAGTTTTTTTGTTTAATTAATAATTTTTTCTGTATTCTCTCTGAAAAAATACTAAGTTTAATTGGCACGGGAACAAAAATATGCAAACCATTAATTTATATTACTCCCCCGGTTGAAAAAGAAAAGGAATTTTGATTAAGATTCACTCCGATGAATCTCGATATCTTAGAGAATATAGTCCTAATTCCTCTGGCCATACATGTTGCTGCAATGGCTCACAAATATTTTTTTTCCCTTTTCCTTATGGCTTGGCTAATTAAGGAATAAGTGATTAACTTTAATGGAGTTCGCTAAAGTGATAAACAGAGTCAAGACAAATGCCTTGCATAACAGAGGTTTTGGGTTCGATTATTTATCACTAAGAGGTTTTGGGTTCGATTATTTATCACAAACAAATTTTTGAGGGTTATCGTTACGAAATTTATTCGAAGTTTAACTACTATATATATATATATATATATATACATATAAACAAAAATAATTTTTTTTATTATCTAGATGTATTAGTTCATAATATTTACTTGAATCAAATGTATTTTTTTATTAAATAAAAACAGAAAAAGAATATTTTTCTTACTTCTCTCTCTATGGTATGGTGGAGAATATTTTTGGTCCAAACAAATTCTATGGATTAAGTCTAGGCAAAGATTTTGTGTAGAGGAAACGGTTTGCATGCATTATAAAAATTAATCGAGCAGATCAGAATACCTACATCATCAAGAACAGAGTGAAACAAAATGAATGAAGAAATTAATTCGGAAATATATTGTTTGCTTGGAAATGATTTTTGAGAGAATATTCGTGCGAGGCGTAACAGAACATTTATAAGGTTCAAATATTCTAGCTATACTTGAAATTAATTCGGAAAAAAACAATAAAATCAAAACAAAAGATTGTAATAATTGGATCCCTTCTACACCATTACAAAATACGAAGCATGTAAATATTCTATGGTTCAAGTCTAGGCAAAGATTTTGCGTAGAGGGAACAGTTTGCATGTATTATGAGAATTAATCGAGCAGATTTGAATACCTACATCATCAAGAAAAGAGTGAAAAAAACTGAGTGAAGAAATAAATTTGGAAATATATCATTGCATGGAAATTGTTTTTGGGAGAATATTCGTACGAGGCGGGTGATACAGGAGGATCCGAGTCAGATGACGCTAAGTTATCAGATAACACGTTGTTGGCACTGAGATACCTTGAGTTGGCAGATCAGTGCAAAGATGGCAAATGGACTACCTAGACTGGTTTACATCGTTTAGCGGGCCACGGGCTTGGATCGGATCCTGGAGACCCAAGTCTGATTGGAAACGGGCTTCCGGGCAAAACTCAGGTTTCATCCTGAGCGTCATTGTTTTTAAGCCAAAAAAACGACGTTTAGGCCTTCAATTTTACAGTTTTCAGTTTTTAGGAAACTTTCTATTTTTTATTTCTTTTCAGAATTAGTATTTTCCATAATTTTTCCCCTAATTTATGTTTTTCGGGGATTTTTGCTTTTTTTACCTTTGGCCTTATAAATAAGGAGGCACGAACGGAAAGATTATCATTGGTATTTGCATAATTTTAAATTAAACATTAGAGGTGTTTCTTTGTGTTTTTAGGGTTTCTTTTGTGTGTTTTCTTTGTGGAATATCTGTCGAAACTAGCCTGCAGAATAATCGTTATTATGCCCAGCGTCAGTGGGCCAGAATCTTTCTAAGGTTCAAATATTCTAGTTATATTTGAAATTAATTAGGTCCCTTCTACACAATTACAAAATACGAAGTAGTGTAATTCTTCAAGTTGAAGGCTGAAATGGTAATGAAAGAATAACAGAAATATTCGAGCGACGTCATTTTTATTGACGACTTCTAAATATTCAATACAACTGAAAATAATTGAACAACTTACTAAAATATCCAATTTGGCTAATGGTAACTTTTTTTTTTCTTTAGTAAAGATGACGGTACCTCCGACACTTTATTAAATAGTAGCCTCACTTATGGCAGAGGAAAACCTTATACATTCAAAAATTAAAACAATAACATAACCAGACAAAAACCCAAACAAAAAACCTAAGAACCAGATAAACATGCATTACAATCTAACATGTGACAATCCCGCCTTATCCAACCTAAGCATGCCTTTCAACTTACGTGGCAACAAAATAAAATCAGAACAAGTGCTACTATAACCTTCTTCACTCCTTCGAACGAGGAAGTCCACCGCAAAATTTCTTTCGCGAAACTGATGATTAATGTTAAAATTCATTCCTCGTAACAGGATCAACAGTTCATCCCCATAATCCCATAGATATCACGTCGTGCACTTTCGACTTTGCAACCAGGAAACAATTAAATTAGAGTCACTCTCAATAATTATCTGATTAAAACCCAACTCTTTACACAACGTTGTACCCGCTATTAACGCCCTTAACTCAGCCTCATTATTTGTACCATGACCAAAATAATTAGAGAAAGCACCTTTGAAATTACCTCTCTCATCGCGAATGACCCCTCCTCCTCGGCAATTACCCGGGTTGCCCCGGCAACACCCATCTACATTCAATTTCATCCACCCTTCAGTCGGTTTCCTCCAATAGACCAGCTTCGGAATAGGCCTTGCACAATCAACATATGGAACTTCTAGAGCCCGAAAGATAGCCTCATCTCTAGCCGAAATAGGCCATTGTTTCACCATAATAGATGAGATCTTCCGAATCCAAACTTTAACTGCCAACCAAAACCCCCGACGTCGATTCAATGGAGTTTTCCATTCGAGCCTTGCATCTATGCATCCAGAGACGCCAAGTAATAAGATGGGATAATGCCGAGAAGAATCCCTCTGTGACTCGACTTCTTAGATGCACTGAGCCACTGCATCACCGTCGCCCACCATGACATCTTAGAAGCATGGTTAATGCCCAGCGTGATAGCTGCAGTTTTCCATACGTCCGCAGCAATATTCCCAGTATAAAGAACATGATTTAAATCTTCTGAGTGACCTTGAGTGCAGCAGTTACACTGAGAGGCCAACGAGATTCCAAGAGATTGCACCCGAGAGTCCAAAGCTAGCCCATTGAAACGTGCTTTCCATATGCACACGGAGATTTTTTTCGGAAGAATGTGATGCCAAATCCAGTCCATGCCCAGCTGGTCCGTTCCTCTGACACGAATTAGCTCCAATGCTGAGGCTGACGAGAACTCACCCTTAGTTGTAGATTTCCAAACGGTAATATCATTGCTCATCTTGCCAGCCACAATACCGTGCATAATCTCCTCTATTTTTTTCAAGCCAACTAGATCCAAAAGACGGTTCTCATCCCAGGAACCGTCAGCCCATACCTCTTTTATTTTAATCTCAGACTGCCCAACGTCCCTACTAACACACAACAGCCTACTTGCCAACCACCGATCAAACCAAAACAAAGAGTTGCCCTCTCTCACTTTCACAATAACGTTCTCTGCGACCTCAGGAAAATTCTTCATAATGAACTTCCAGAAACGAGAAGAATTTCTTTTAGCCTCCGCAAAGTAAATGTGGTCGTGTTTTACATATTTCGCTCGGAAAAACTTGGTTCATAAATTATCAACTGTTAACAATCTCCATGCAAATTTCTTATGAAGAGACCTTTGCACTTCATGGAAATTTCTCATGCCAAGTCCTCCTTCCTTGTAAGGTTTGCATATTTGATCCTAAGCACACCATTTCATTCTCGGTTTTCCATTCAGTTTTCCCCAAAAAAATGAGGAAATCAGAGAGTTGAGTTTTTTGAAAACCTTCATAGGCACATTTAAAACCGTCAAAAGGTGTGTAGCCATACATGATAAAACATGTTTCATGAGTGTAAGCCTCCCACCTTGAGATAGAAGATGCACTTTCCAGCCCGCTATTTTCCTCCAAATCTTCTCAATAAGAGGTTCCAAGTCTCTTATTGTAAGACGACCTTCAACTAGAGGGACCCCCAAGTATTTAACTGGGAACTTTTCTTCCACAAGACCGATTGATCTCATGAGATTACGACGCCTCGCAGAAGTAATGGTCTTTGAGAAGAAGAGAGCCAATTTTTCCTTATTGATTAATTGCCCAAACCACTTTTCATATACCTCCAAGGTTTTTGTGAGCCTATGAACCGAGCGCTTGCCACCATTCACAAAAACGAAAAGATCATTCGCATACAATAAATGAGAGACAAAAGGTGCACCCATAGGATGAAGAAAGCAACCAATTCGACCCTCTTTAAAGTTCTTGCGAAGTAATCTTGACAACACCTCCTCCATAATAATGAATAAATATGGAGATAGCGGATCACCTTGTCTAAGACCCTGAGCCGAGTGAAAGAAACCCTTGAAAGTCCCATTCATCATGATGGAGAACCACGGGGACTGAACACACTCCCTTAGAAGATTACAAACTTGATAAGAAAAACCAAAAGATGTTAACACATTCAAAAAAAATTGCCAATTTACGCGATCATAGGCTTTCACCATATCAATTTTCACCATAATGTTTCTGCCCGTTGTTTTCTTATTCAGAGAGTGAACCAATTCCTGCGCCAAAGTGATGTTTTCAAAGATGCTACGGCCTGGAATAAATGCACCTTGTTCATGAGAAATCAACTGAGATAGATAAGGAGTCAACCTTTGCACGAAAACCTTAGAAAAAATCTTATACGCAACTGAACAAAGGCTGATAAGACGGAACTTGTCAAAACTCTTAGGGTCCTCTACCTTCATAATCAACACCAGATAAGATGCTATGTAAAATCTAGGTAAAGACGAACCTGAAAGAAATCCTTGGCTGCCTCAACAACATCCCCTTTGATCAAATCCCAACAACTTACATAGAAACCGGAGCTAAACCCATCCGGTCCAGGTGAGCTCTCAGTCTCAGACTGGGCTATAGCAAGAGCCAAATTATTTTCCTCCGTTAAAGAGCACTGTATAAGAGGTGTGAGATCCACCTGTTCAACAATAGAATCATTTGAAAGAAAGTTTTGAAAATAATTTAAAGTTTCTTGATGGATCTGTTCCAGCGAGTTCAAAATGACACCATTCTCTAACCGCATGTTTTGTATGACTTTATTTTTTCTCCATTGGTTAATAACTGCATAGAAATATTTTCCATTTTGGTCACTAATGAGTGCTAAATATTACATGTTTTAGCCCCTTAGTTTACATTTGTTGAGTTCTTAATTATGTTATTTCGTGCTATTTTATCTATTTTCTGTGTTTTTTACGTTTTTATAGGTTTTGGAATAAAATGAAGCAATGTTTTGAAAATAATTTAAAGTTTCTTGATGGATCTGTTCCAGCGAGTTCAAAATGACACCATTCTCTAACCGCATGTTTTGTATGACTTTATTTTTTCTCCATTGGTTAATAACTGCATAGAAATATTTTCCATTTTGGTCACTAATGAGTGCTAAATATTACATGTTTTAGCCCCTTAGTTTACATTTGTTGAGTTCTTAATTATGTTATTTCGTGCTATTTTATCTATTTTCTGTGTTTTTTATGTTTTTATAGGTTTTGGAATAAAATGAAGCAATGTGGAAACTTCAGGGCTTAAAGAGCAAAAGCTAAGGATGCCTAGTGCGATCGAGCGCACCAGACGCGCGATCAATCACACCTGTGATCGTGCGCACACGGTATGAGATCAATCGCACCTGCGCTCGAGCGCACAAGACTTGCGATCGATCGCAAGTAACTCGCACATCCCACATTGGAGAGGAAACATCTGATACTGCATATATATGGCAGTGCACTGTGATGTGCTCGAACGCAACAAGGCTGCGATCAATCGCAGTTGACTCGCACATCCCACATCGGATAGGAAGCTCTTACAGCGCACCAAGCGCATCGCATCGCACCATGCTGCGATCGATCGCACCAGACTTGCGATCGATCGCAAAGAGGCAGTATCCCACATCGAATTTGCAGCTCATTGTACTCCGAGAAATCCCTTATATAAACACTATCCCACCTCATTATTCAGTGTGTAGTCTGGTGGATTTCTACTAGCATTCTAGTAGATCTTCTAAAGGCTTTTGCCACCACCGGGGGAAGTGCTGCCCAACAGCGTGTGGAATTTCTCCCAATGTACAGTTAGTTTTAATTCTTTTCCAGTTTTTAATGCTTAGCACTTTTATTGTGAAATTTAGTTTCATGGTAATGGGTGGCTAAAATCTTCCGCTAAGGTTGAAGATGAAGCCTTGCCATTGTTTAGCATTGTATTTTCAGATATGTTTATACAATTCTGATATGTTTAGTTTAAATGTTCTATTTCAATTGTTTGAGTAAATTCTTAAGATTGATAGTTTTAATTGTTCTGTTGGATATTCTGCGTGTTTCATCCGATGGATACATCGAATCCTTTTCGATTAAATTGGATTTCCTTTGTGATTTGTTAAAAGCGGATACATTGGATGCTTTTGGTTTAATTGGGATATTCGTTGTTTTTTGTTGGATTCATGGAATGTTAGATAGATTATTTTTTATATCGAACATGAAGATATATACTTTACTTTGGTTGGGTGGATTCTGAAACCTTAGTGTTTTCATCATTAGTTATTAAATCAATTTAGTTTAGTTTAGTTTATATTTGTTTTGCAAAAATATACTTCACAATTCGGAACTAGGTTAAAATAAGGTTAGTTTAGATAAAAAGATATTTTCACAACGCATTCCCTGTGGATTCGACCTCGCACTTGCACAACACTATATTGCAAACGATTCGTGCACTTACGAGTAATTTAAAACTCACAACAAGTTTTTGGTGCCGTTGCCGATGAATGTTTTTGTTTGTGAAATTTTTGTCTAAATTGATTTTATTTTTCTACTAGTTAGTTAGCATTGTTTGTTTGATTTTTATTTTTGGCAATTTTATTTTATTTTATTTGTTTCTCTTTGCATTGATAAATAAAAAAATAATTAAAAAAAGAGAACAAAAATGTGGATGAATCCAGCACCGGTTTCACAATCTTTAGAGGATGCCCTCAAGGATTTCATGAGAATGACCGACCAGTCCATCAGTGCAGCCAATTCCTTCGATGTTGATAGCTGTTCCATCTGTGCTAGTCCTATGCATTTAGCACAGAATTGTTCATCAATGTCGGCTTTTTCCGAGTATCCCATGGAACAAACGAATGCTTTCAATGACTGTTGTTGGCAATCAAATGGATCTTACTCCGAAACATACAATCTAGAGTGGTGGAACCACTCTAATTTTTCGTGGGAGCAGAACCAACTGATGAATCAGGGAGGAGCCCCTTATCATGCTCACAATCAATACCCTCCCGACTTTCCTCCACCAATTCCCAGTTATGGTCACTCAGCCTATCCAGCACCATCACCCGCTTCCCAAGCTCCCATTCAAGCACCAATGTCGGTTTCATAATCATTGGAGGACGCTCTCAATGATTTCATGAAAACAACTAGCCAATCTATGAGTGAAGTGAAGAGTGCAATAATAGTAAACACCCGAGTGATTGCCAAACTAGAGAGTTAAATGGGTCAAATCACAAGTCACTTGGGTGAAGAAGAGAACAGAAAGTTCCCCAGTCAACCTGATCCTAACCCGAAGGAACAGTTTGCGGAGGGAAATTTATCAACTCCTATACAAGGGCAAGAAAGTGGCAACAAAGAAAAGAAGCCACACCTATTATTAAGGATCTCCCTAGGTCGTTTTTACCTAAAGCGCCTTACCCTGAGAGATTACAAGCGCCCAAGAAAGAAGGGGAGTCTGAGGACATTTTGGAAACATGCTTTGTTCAATTTGAAGAGGATTTGGATTTGAATAAGTTGTTTGAGCAAGCAAATGCTACTTTGGAGTCTGCTCCTCAAAAGATCAGTGAAACGGAGGAAACCACAACACCTGAACACCCCAAGAAGGAACTTAAGCCTTTACCGGACAATCTTAAGTATAAGTTCCTAGGTTCAGCAGATTTTTTGCCTGTGACTACAGCTTCAGATTTGGTTGATGCTCAAGAGGATAAATTATTGGACGTTTTAAAAGAGCACAATGAAGCTATCGGCTGGACTCTTAAGGATATCAAGGGGATAAGCCCCTCGGTGGTGATGCACAAGTTACATTTTGAGGAGAATGCCAAGCCATCGAAGGAGCCCCAAAGAGGGCTCAACCCAGCTATACAAGAGGTTCTGATCCTTTATCCAATCTTTGATAGCGAGTGGGTGAGCCCGATTCATGTCGTGCCAAAACAGGCTAGATTGACGGTAGTAATAAATAAAGACGACGAGTTGGTTCCAACTCGAGTGCAGTCACGATGGAGAATGTGTCTGGACTACCGTAAGTTGAATACTACCACACTGAAGGATCATTTTTCACTCCCATTTATTGATCAGATGGTGGAGCGTTTAGTTGGGCACAATTACTAATGTTGGGTCTGGCTGAAGACGTTAAACTTAGCGCTCATGGGAGGCACCTCACAGCTTATCTTTTTATTTGTTTGTTATTTTACATATTTACGCTTAATGTTTGTTTCCAGTATTGTTTGTTTTCTAGTCTTTATTTTTCAGGGACAACGCGCACTGCAGATCAAGTTTGGGGGTATGCTATGAGCCATACCAATCCAGATAGTTCTCCATATCCCAGGTCAACTCTTTCCATATTATTCACATATTGGGGTCAATGTGTAATTTAAATTTGGGGGTATGGGAGACACATTACACACACTTTGTCCAAATTTGTTGTTGTTTTTTTTTAATGCATGCTCATGTTATTTTGAAATTTTGGTTGATCTAAATAATTTCTGTGATGTGATTCATTGGTGAGCTTAAATTTTGGAACACATGATCTGTTGATAAAGTTTTAAAATTTAGTTAGTTACTTGAGGCATTTGAGAATTCACATGTTTGATCTCGAATCTAACACGAGCACATTAGTACGCATTATGTGAGGTATGACGTGTGATTTTAATGTGTACGTTTCTGTCTTAATTGAAACTGGATGACTTGTTGGATTAACACTTTGGCATATAAAAAAAAAAGTGATGTTCATAAATAAACTTCCCACTGAGTAACTGGACCTCTTGCTTCAGTAAGCAGTGAGTGTTCACGTCAAAAGGTTGGAATTTTGTTTAATAATATTAAGGCTAGTTTAATTTCGTAGTATTTTTGACTCGATTTAGTAAGTCCTAAGGGGTGTCTGTACACCTAATGCCCTAAAACCATCTGGTTTGGGAGTCATTGACTCAACACTCGCTACATGGGTCAATTAGAAAGCTTAAGGGAACTAAACATAGCTGAGCCTTATATATATATATATATAATAAAAAAAACTATGCCATTTTCGTTCATTCTGATGGGAAATGCGGTGAATCTTGAGACTTAGAGACCTTACACATTGGACTCATTCGGAAGCTTCATTTTTATTTGCTAATTCACTTTATACTGAGTCAGACTTATGATGCATTAGCCTGCCTTTTGTAAGTAATTAGATTTTAACATTTCTGTTCATTGCGAAGATGGGTTTATCTTTTTAAGCTTGCTCATGAATCATTATCATGATGGTGTGTGTCCTAAAATCTTTGGATACCATGAGTTATGAACTTATCTTTATATTCTTTCTTTTTCATTTAATTTTTAGTTTCGTATTGCTATGGGACAAGCAATATGTAAGTTTGAGGGTATTTGATGAGTGCTAAATATTACATGTTTTAGCCCCTTAGTTTACATTTGTTGAGTTCTTAATTATGTTATTTCGTGCTATTTTATCTATTTTCTGTGTTTTTTTTGTGTTTTTATAGGTTTTGGAATAAAATGAAGCAATGTGGAAACTTCAGGGCTTAAAGAGCAAAAGTTGAGGATGCCTAGTGCGATCGAGCGCACCAGACACGCGATCGATTGCACCTGCGATCGTGCGCACACGGTATGAGATCAATCGCACCTCGCTCGAACGCACAAGACTTGCGATCGATCGCAAGTAACTCGCACATCCCACATTGGAGAGGAAACATCTGATACTGCATATATATGGCAGTGCACTCTGATGCGCTCGAGCACAACAAGGCTGCGATCGATCGCAGTTGACTCGTACATCTCACATCGGATAGGAAGCTCTTACAGCGCACCAAGCGCATTGCATCGTACCATGCTGTGATCAGACTTGCGATCGATCGCACCAGACTTGCGATCGATCGCAAAGAGGCAGTATCCCACATCGAATTTGCAGCTCATTGTACTCCGAGAAATATCTTATATAAACACTATCCCACCTCATTATTCAGTGTGCAGTCTGGTGGATTTCTACTAGCATTCTAGTAGATCTCCTAAAGGCTTTTGCCACCACCGGCGGAAGTGCTGCCCAACAGCATGTGGAATTTCTCCCAATGTATAGTTAGTTTTAATTCTTTTCCAGTTTTTAATGCTTAGCACTTTTTATTGTGAAATTTAGTTTCATGGTAATGGGTGGCTAAAATCTTCCGTTAAGATTGAAGATGAAGCCTCGCCATTGTTTAGCATTGTATTTTCAGATATGTTTATACAATTCTGATATGTTTAGTTTAAATGTTCTATTTCAATTGTTTGAGTAAATTCTTACGATTGATAGTTTTAATTGTTCTGTTGGATATTCTGCGTGTTTCATCCGATGGATACATCGAATCATTTTCGATTAAATTGGATTTCCTTTGTGATTTGTTAAAAGCGGATACATTGGATGTTTTTGGTTTAATTGGGATATTCGTTGTTTTTTGTTGGATTCATGGAATGTTAGATAGATTATTTTTTATATCGAACATGAAGATATATGCTTTACTTTGGTTGGGTGGATTCTGAAACCTTAGTGTTTTCATCATTAGTTATTAAATCAATTTAGTTTAGTTTAGTTTATATTTGTTTTGCAAAAATATACTTCACAATTCGGAACTAGGTTAAAATAAAGTTAGTTTAGATAAAAAGCTATTTTCACAACGCATTCCCTGTGGATTCGACCTCGCACTTGCACAACACTATATTGCAAACGATTCGTGCGCTTGCGAGTAATTTAAAACTCACAACAGTCACCCTCTAAAA
Organism: Bretschneidera sinensis; assembly: GCA_023935145.1. Classification (NCBI taxonomy): domain Eukaryota; kingdom Viridiplantae; phylum Streptophyta; class Magnoliopsida; order Brassicales; family Akaniaceae; genus Bretschneidera; species Bretschneidera sinensis. Next base: position 120,252,407 of record CM043699.1, read on the forward strand.
GCCACTTCTTTTTTTCCAATTGAGAGAGTCTGGATTCTTCACGTTGTTCCCATGTATCCAGTTCCAGTTTAGTCACCAAGAAATCACATTCTACCTCATTATCATAGCCACCTTGTAACCGACTCGCTAAGGCCTCCAATCTCTCTTCCAATTCTTCAATGGTCTGCCCCACATTCCCAAATACCTGTTTATTCCAAGCTCGTAACACAAGCTTTGGTTTTTTCAATTTTTCCGCCAACTTTACAAGACCCACTGAAGTGGTAGGAGCCTTCCATACTTCTTCCACACATCGTATAAAATCTGCATGAGTTACCCACATGTTTTGAAATCGAAAAGAATGAGGGTCGTAGCTTACCATTGGTTTTTGGGAGTGAATGATCATAGGACAATGATCCGAAGTCTTTCGTTGAAAATATTCTAAAAAGGCTGAAAGAAACCTATTTGCCAAGGGAGTATTCATTAAAGCTCTATTAAGCCTTGCCTAGCTACGACTCTGCCCTTCATGACCATTACACCACGACAGTTGGCGTCCCACAACCTGAAGGTCCAATAAACCACAGTGATCAATGCAATTATTAAAATCTGCCATAGAAGCTAGCGGCCTTGGATGACCACCCACTCTTTCACTATCTTTTCGGATAATATTGAAATCCCCTACCACAAGCCAAGGGGACTTATTGGCATCAACCACCTCTAAACTTTGCCATAGCTCTCTACGTTCCATGCTATTACACTTCGCATATATAAAAGAGATGAGCATCTTCTCTTCACCAATCCGAAACCACCCAGAGAGTAACTGATTAGTCATAGACAACACCTCTCACTCACAATCATCACTCTAGAAAATCCATATTTTACCGTCAACTTCTGCATTACTACAAAAGTTCGGTAGCCCCATCATACAAGCCAAGTGATTCATTTTGTCAACCTCAGCAAAAGGTTCCAAAATCCCAACAATAGACGCACCATACTTCTTTACTAAACTTTTTAAACGATTTCGGGAACTGCCTAACCCTCGCAAATTCCACACCAAAATTTTATCGATCATAAATTGAGTTTGGAGGGTCGAAATACAACCTGTTATGATTGTCTCACTGCAGTTTTCTTTACTTCAGTCATGGGGCTGGGCTGGCTACTCTCAAGATCAGAATTGTATTGTTTTTGTCGAACCAAAGGACCAGGAACACCTGCATCCTCTGGGTCTGAAAGTGAGTCTATTTGTTCCTCCCCTACAATAATCACATTGTCAAAAGGAATTTGAGTGTTGCATTCTAACTCTAGTATTTTGGAGACCAAATCTGTTTAACTCCCCTCGAAAAAATCTCTACGTAGACCCTCTTCCATATCTAAAAACTCAACCGTTGTACTCCCAGTGTCAATCTGTACTGCATGACTCCTACCCTCTTTTGCATGCGTAATAACTGGGTCATGTATGGTCACGGGTTCCTCAGAGACCTCTTCAATAAGGTATTCCTTCATCGCTGAGTTTGTTTTCCCAAGTACACTTTTCATGCACGTCGGTTCTGTCTGCTTTAGTGTCATCATGTCATTGCCCTGCATCTCCACTGTCCCATCCGTAACCAAAGCCATCTGTTGTTCTGTCACATTCTCTTTTTCCCCCTCCTTCACCGCTCTATCTATAACTCCCTCCGCAACCAAGGCCATCATTTTGTCCATCACATGCTATTTCTCTCCCTCCTTCTCAACCCCACATGCTACCTCATCCACCACCAAGGTAACTTGCTCATTCTCTCCCTCATTCTCACTGGATTCTTCTTTATCTCTATATTTTTCTTTCCATACTTACTGGTTCTTGATTTGCTCCCAGCTACTAGTCCCCCCTCCTATCTTGTGTTATGTCACCCCCATGCGACAAACCACTTTCGTATGCCCTTGTCTACAACACTTAGTGCAGTAAAACCCAGTTTTTTCATACAGTACTTCCTGCCAAATTGTTCTGTTTGCCGACACGACAATCGAAAATCCTTTGATTGGTTCCTCCTTTAGATCCACTTCTACACACAAACGTGCCCCTATAGCCCTCGTTTTGTTCAGTGTTGCATTATCTGTGCCCAAGAATCGACCAAATCTTGTGGCTAAGATTTGTAGGCAATTGGCTCTGTACATATATAGAGGCAACCTTAGTAGGAAAATCCACTGGGGTGCCAGAGAGGATTCAACATGGATATCAAACTCCTTTGTCCATCTGAGTAGCTTGAACACACACCCATCAATCACTCGACCCTCTCTCGCCCAGGCATGCATGAGATCCCTCTAAGATTGCAATTGTAAGAGCACATGATATTCATCCATAAAGCTAATAAGCGGTGCCTCCAATAAAACCCATGACTTAATCACATGCAACCTAATCTTATCATTGGATGGCCTATAAGAAGAAAATTTTAAAACCAGTGCAAAACGAAAATCATCTGTAACTTTTGTTATCTCAGACTCCGTAAAAATAAAACCTGGTTCCCTATTCACATCTACCAGATATCGCATAGGAAGCTTGAAAGACAACATCAGCTGTCTCATGACTGCTTGTGCAAAAGATTTCGAGCTATGATCTCTACTATCTGAACCCCCCAACGGCGTAGATGACACCAGTGGGGGTATGGGGACTGCCATTGGCTAACCCAAGCGTTGAAAGCGAAGAAAAAATCTCAAAAGTAAACTCGTAGAACTCGGAGTTCAATCAATGTAATCAATGTTTAGACCCAAACCATGTCTCCATCAACCTCCAATTTTAGAAACAGATCAATTACTGGTAAATTACGGTATAAAATTGAGGTTTAGAGTTAACCTATTCAGGGAGGCAGACTGCTTCCTACTGAGATTTCACGTCATCACCAACGAATCCAGCAATTAAATCATGGATTCCACCTTGACCAAGTCAGATCTTTCTGAAGACCCACTCAACAGTGCTTCTGGAAAACCGGTGCAGCTCTCAAAGGCAGAGAAATTGAGGTCAAAGGAAGCTCGGACTGTCACCGGAAAAAGACAGGATCTGAAAAATTGTTGCCGGAAGTAGTTGCGTCGGTAGGGACAGTGGAGCGGGGAACCAAAAACAAGGGAGTAGAGAAGATATAAAAGTGGTGCGCCAGTGACGGAGAAGACGATCTGCGACGGTGCCAGAGAAGGAGACCCAGGCAGCAGATCGACTCCTCCAAGCTCTTCGAAGCTCTCCGTCGAAATCACCGGAGCGGCTCGTCCTCCCTGCAGGCGGCTAAATTTCTAAGTCTGCTTCAAAAACTTATCTAGAATTAAACTTTATAGGTGGCAGAGATGATTCTGGTTCAGCAACCAACGGTCTCGATCGTGGTGGTGTCAGATTTAGAGGTGGTGATTGCGAGCTCAGTGGAGAGGAGAGAGACTTCGTCGCCGGTGGTCATCGTTGGTGATCAGGGGGTGGTGTTTTCTCTCTGGATTTCTACATGGTGGTTGTGTGATTTTTCGGGTTTTTGGGTTCTGTGTTGGTGGCGGCTAAGTGGTGACGAGAGAGGCAGATCGTAAGAGGAGAGGGTTTTTGTGGTGGTAGCTGGGGGTTGTTGGGGGCGGTGGTGCCGCGGCGGGGTTGAGAGCCGAAAAGAATATTTTCTCAACGACTATAAACTTTTTCGAGGAGAGAGTGCATTTTTTATTCAGATATATGAAGGTGCTGTGTACATGCACCAAGGGAAGACCTATCTGGTCAAGAACTTGGATACAGAAGGCAATATTGCTTTGTGCCAAGAAGCTGGCTAATGGTAATTTGATAGGCCATCAAGACTTGACTTCGAAGCACCACACTTTCTCAACGGCTATAAAATTTTTCGAGGAGAGAGTGCGTTTTTTTATTTAGATATATGAAGGTGTTATGTACATGCACCAAGGGAAGACCTATCTGGTCAAGAACTTGGATACAGAAGGCAATATTGCTTTGTGCCATGAAGCTGGCTAATGGTAACTTGATAGGCCATCAAGACTTGGCTTCGAAGCACCACACTCTTCACTAATTCGATTTTTATAGCTCTATGATCATGGGTGAGTCATTTTCTTCGTTTCTTGAGGTGAAATTCTCATTGTCTTCTCTTTCCATTTGAATTGCACTCTAGTTGTTCTTTCATGAACGAGAATTTTCAATGTTTATGGTTGCATCAAATTAACCATTATTCCTATTATTTTCCTCATTTAAATAACTGTAACGACCCACCTCGAGTTGGTCACCTCCAAGACTGTGTTGTCACATTTTGAAAATCTCAGTACGACACATATATGCAACAATAAACAATAATATCAACATAAATTTTTACATCAATCCTTAACCCTTAATATGGGAGATACATCATTATGATCTTCACTTAAATTTTTTATACAACGTAATATACATAAATATTTACAAATAAATTTTACTTTATTTTCTCATTTGTCTGATGATGTGAACATGCACGTGGCTTACAAATAATGACTTCACCTGAATCTCAACTCACTAAACTATATGTCATGCTTGCTATCTAAAATCATTGTATAATGAAGAGTTAAATTTACTAGAAGTATTCAATTTTATACTACCAGTTACATATTATAATTTAATTACTTCTAAAAAATCTTCCAATATTCATTCATTTTTTTCCCTCAAATAATTCAATAACAATATTCTGTAATCACTACTCAATTTCATAATTCCCCTATTACACAATCTCTTCTTAAGTTACTCATCAGACATGTTTCCATATTCCAATAATATTATTTCTCATAAAATAAATCTCTACACATCCACTATTCCTATCATATATTTCTATCATACATATCAACCAACTTTCATCTATCACCAAATCATAAGTAAGTGATTTATTCTAATATTATCAATATATATTTCATATTTATCTTGATTACTTAAAGTAAATCTAACTCATTACGTAGCACTTAGAGCTACCCGTGGATCACCTCATCGCCTTTCCTGCTCCTCTCAACAATTTCCTCCGGTTACTGATCGTAACACTGACATAATATTTATATTAAAATTTCTAATTTATTCTTAAATTCCTTCATAAACCTTTATTTTTGTTTTAAATGGGCTGAGACATTTATCAACTCAATAAAGTAACTCGTTAAACTCTCCATTTGAACCGACTCTGAATGGTCCTACTCAGGTTATATTTGGATGATTGGCCGGGTCCAAATCGGTTGTAAACACGTACCGGTCATTTTATGTTGGGGAAATTGATAATCTTAAAATAGACGCAAATCAAAAGGAGATTGCCAATAACTACTTATGCAATCATGTTCATAAAGTTCAGACTGAAAAATATATGTAGGCACAAAAAACTGTGACACTCGTGATTTGCGGGATAAAACCAAGTTTGCGGGTCAATAAAATGTTTTATTTCGAAACTATCGGAACAATTACAGGTCAAAGATAAATACTAATTCTATTTTTCAAAAAAGAAAGTAAAGAAGAAGAAAAGAATTTACGTAAGTGGTGATCAATGCATGACTATCTTTCTTCCTTTTGAACATTTAACATAAAAACCATCACAATACATAAACAATTACATTAGTGAGAAGAATCATTTTACAGAAATCTAATAGCATAGCCTTTAGGCATAAGATGAGCAACTAATTTATGCTACATAAAAAAGCAACAGAAAATCAGTTGAAAATCATCAAATTTCAAGAATTTTAATTTTCACACACTTGGTTCTAGAAAAGAGTTTCTCCAAGTCCTCCATGTTTCTGAGATCACCCTGCAATCAATCAAACCAACAAATTCAAAACCAAATCAAATAATGCCCCCGATCTGTGCAATGGGACAGACATGTATATTATCCATCTTTTGACTCGAAATTGAATTTTTAGAGAAACACCACGCTGAATTTTTGTGAGATTTTGAAATTTATTGTTTCAAAACGGTGAAATTCGAGAGACTTTTCACTTGTATTTTTCTAAATTAGATTTCTCATAATTCAAACCCAACAAGACAAAACCCATCATCCAACTGTACTTAAATACAATACCAGATTCCACATAAGATCCAAGGATTCTATTTTCCTCAAAATTTTCTACTCAACCAAACAGAAAAAGTGTGAATATGGGTCTCATACCAAATTGAATTCTAGCTTCTTGGAAATCTCAGTATCCACTAGCTCTCTAACACGATTGACAACTTTAATGACGGAGTTGTCAAGATTGTCAATGATTGAGACCCAGAAACCTGCATTGAGAAGCTGAACCACTGTGTGAGTCCCAATGAACCCAGCCTTACCAATCACAAGAATTTTCTTCTGTGAGTCCATCAATACACAGAAAATAGAAATGATAACAAAGTAACTTTTTTTGGTGTCAACAGAGAAAAAAGATGCTGCTTTACTTTTTGTTTCGATTTTGGATAACCAAAATGGTATTAGACTATTAGTAGAAGAAGACGTTCGAGCAAATCAAGGAGACTTGTTTCTAGGCTGGATAAGAATTCAAAAAAAAGGTTACGTGCCAGGCGGATAAAGGCCCCAGTCTGTTGCATAATCAAACGAAAATCGAAGAAATCAAACTGAGACGTTCAAGTTCTTATTTAGGGTTTTGTCAGCTTTTTTCGTTTGTTTGTTGGCAAGGCTTTTAATTTGTTCATTGTCTTATGCCTTTAGGCATTTTATTCTGATGATTTCTCACCTCAATTTCTTTGGCATGATTTTGATATGACGAGATTTATAAATTACTTTGTCCTCAATTTTCTAAGGTACATTAAAAATTGATTAAAAAATAAACAGAAATGTATTAATTATTTCAGTTATGTTTGAGTTAGTTTTTATCCATGTTCGTATCGGTTACCGATACATCAAACCTGTTAATTATCAAATCAAATTTAGATTAATTATCGAATATTTTATTTAAAATCAATCCAAATTTTGCATTATAAGACCATACTTTTATTAAAAGATAATTTTCATTTTTTTCCTCTAAAAAATATATTAATATAAATTTTAAAAACTTATAAATACGTATTCTAATTTCTTAATAGGATGGCAATGGCCTTTGCCGGCCTGACTGATTGCCTGAAGCCTGCAAATACGACTTCATGTCTTCTCTCCAATTGACTTTGACTAGCATTTCCTTTTTGAAATTTGTAACAAAAATCTCTTGCCAAATTGCCATT